>ML434677.1:12498-55002 GCA_005239525.1 Nicotiana knightiana | reverse complement strand
GGGGGGGGGGGGGGGGGGGGGGGGCGAGAAGGGTCTAGAGGAATTAATCAAATGACCCGACCTCTATTTCCACATGGACTACTTTCAGTAAGAAAAAGATTTGGAAATATTAGAATTAACTAATCCATATCTGCCCTCCCCCATCCCACACGCAAACATATACTAACAAGGTACACTGCAAAGTCAAGGACTAACATGAAAACTGATTCACTTAAGAGTCTGAATTAAAGTTCCCAATGATATTGGTGCCAATAGTAGTACTAGGAAAGTTTCATAAGAGATCTCTGAATTAGAACACATTGTGAAGTGTAAAAAAAGCTGTTCTAATTTTCTAGGACTGTTTTAAAAAATTTAAGTACTACTAGTATTTTAGAAAGCTTTACAATGTCACTGGCAACTTTTCCAAACATGTTTAGGGTGTCAACTCTATTAAACTAAATGCCCTAAACAGCATTGAACAAATATATTTATATTGAATTGCTAAGTTTAATTCATCAAGGCAACTGATTAGATATCAAAAATAAAGTGTCTCAAAGAGTTCGCGACAATAATCCTTTTCCAAGTATTCAAAACGTGGGATTGTTATTGAAATTATAACCATCAACTGAGAAACAATGCAAAACAAAGATATACAAGTAACAGAGTACACGGTAGCCTCGGGACAACCAACACATGACAAGAAAGCTGCAATGTATGCAGGTTCCCAAAATGAACGCAAGTACCATATTTCTGACTTCATTAAGAACAAGGTGATGCGGAATGCACCTCAGTAAACCTTTTCACACACTTCTAACAGCAATCTATACTCTTAATTCATACATTATACAGAAGCGGTTGAAAATTTTCATTTATAAAAATAAAGTAGTGTCAGCACGGCATTATAGGCGGGATGCAGCAAACGGCTCATCTAAACCCAGTACTTTAGGCGCACAGCATAAACTTATGAGTAAAATTATCCAATTTTTGCAACAAATAGCAATTCCGAATCCATAATTTTATAAATACAAATTAACGCAACGCTAAACATCTTAAAGGTTGAACGCATCGAGTTATTTCCTAGATCCGCCTATGCTAACCACCAGTGGTTGTGGTGGGATGGATAGGATCCCTTCACCCTTAACCAGAGGTCTCAGGTTCGAGTACCTTGAGAACTCTAAAGATTTGTGCTTCAGTGATCAGTATTACTAAGTGCAAAATCTAGAGCACCTCGAAAGAGCCTCTAATTTGTCTTATAACTGAAAAAGGGCAAATAGAACATTATGGTTATAAACAATTCGCGTAGCCAGTCTCAACTTTGGGAGCCCTAATTGTTTTTGTTGGTTAATTTATTGAGATCACTCAAGTCAATAATCACAAGTTTGCTTCAACTCTAGTCCTCCTTTAGCTAAAGAAAACAAAATACAACCAAAAAAATGACATTTTTAATGAAAAGAGGAAATTTTACGGGTTTAAAATTTTAATCTTCATAATTGCTAAAATTTCAGCTCGATTAAATCAAATCTCCGAAACAACTGCAGCAATTCCGTTAATAATATTCAGTCCTATTACAAAAAAATAAATCACAATGCAAACAGAAACGGAGTCAGTATAAACCCTAAATCTGAATGCAAAAAGGTAACATTTTTGTTTTTTGGATTACTTCATTACATGTAAAAAAAAAAACCTGAAAATTAGAATTGATAGAGAAAATGGGCTTACCATTTTGTTCAGAAAGCGCCACGAGACAGATAGAAATTGGGATACCAAAAATGGTGAAATTTGGGATGTGTAAAAAGAAAGATAATTTGAATTTGAAATGACCAAAATGGGTGCTTTTACATTGACCCGACCCGACCCGACACTAGGCAATAAAGCAAAGTAAAATTCACTTATTTTTACCTTTTGAATCAATAATAATTAGATTTCAATTATTAAAAACATGAAATGGGTTTTTCTTTTCTTATGCTTTTGTCACTATTTATGGACAATTAACATAACTAATGTCTATCCACTTACTTTTATACACTAGCTTCAAACATTTATAAGCACTAGACTCTTGACCACGTGCATTGTGTGTACTTCTTATTAGTAAATAGTAAATACAAAATTTTAAAAATAACATAGATATTAGTTATAAAATAATTATATAAAATTTTAAAAATGACATAAATACTAGTTATAAAACAATCAAATATAAATTCCTGAAAATGATAAATTGTTCATTTTAGCTAAGTTAGGAGAGGAAGAAATCCTACCATATATGTGAAGCCCTTTGAGTATTCCGATCCATATTGTAATTTAGTTTTATAATTTTTTGTATATTTTTGTGTAGAAGTTCAAACCAATAGGTAAAATATGTTAGCTTATATGTAATTTTAAAATTTATATCGATTAAGATCAATGGGTGAATTCAAATAAGTGGAAGTTTAAAAATGAAACTCGTTGCCAAAGTGCTTCATAATATTGTAGAAAAATATGTAAAGGGAATTTTATCAACTAATTACGAATATTTTAACAGAGGCAAATTTTTACAAAAATATGAATACTGATTAATAAGTGTACAAGCATTATCATCAAGAGCATGCAAAAATGCATCAAGTTATAGGACGATTACCTTTTGGAATCGTAGTGTTTGAAGGTAAACATCCTAATTAAACAATCCATAATTTACTGATAGATTCATGCTACATATAATTATGCAGAGAATATTTTTTTGAAGTATATGCATTTGACGTACCCGCAAAGAAAAAAAATTTGGTCAAAATATCACCTTTGAAAAACTTAATATACCCGAAATCACCGGAATAAATTAATTACATTACAAAATATTTGAATTATAATCCACAAGAATCAATAATATTTTACATATAGTCCCAAAAATAAACCTTGTAAGATGAAGCACAAGGATTAGTCATAATTGTTCGTAAAGTAGGGGTAGATGATCGAGTTCTTCCGAAATCGGAACAGAAAAAGATAATCGACGATGTCTTTTGTCTAAATTAAAATACATAATTGGCAAAGTCTTTTGCCTAGAATTATAATACATTAATGCATATTAATAAACACAAATTGGTAAGTGGACGAGAACCCAACTGTTTTTGCATATTGCATAAATGGCAGGTTCAAATATAATTTTATGTGCTTGAATAATTCAGAAGTTATTAATTACCCAATTAAACTTTTTTTGCTTATATTTTTATTAGAATATGGATTTACATGTTTGTACAAAAATATTTCTAAAGTAATATTTAGTTGAAGGACAAAATGGTCAATCAACTTTACATATGTAATTCTAAAATTTATATCGATTAAGATCAATGGGTGAATTCAAATAAGTGAAAGTTCAAAAATGAAACTCTTTGCCAAAGTGCTTCATAATGTTGTAGAAAAATATGTAAAGAGAATTTTATCAACTAATTAAGAATATTTTAATAGAGGCAAATTTTTACAAAAATATGAGTACTAATTAATAAGTATACAAGCATTATCATCAAGAGCATGCAAAAATGCATCAAGTTATAGGACGATTACCTTTTGGAGTCGTAGTGTTTGAAGGTAAACATCTTAATTAAACAACCCATAATTTACTGATAGATTCATGCTAAATATAATTTTGCAAAAAAATAAATTTGAAGTATATGCAGTAGATAATAAATTGCGTCGAGAAAATAAAATCAGGACCGAAAATATCGCAACAATCGTAGTATTTTATTTCAGATAATATGAGTGTACAATCTTTATGAATCCTCTGATTCTTCTTTTCACTAGTAAATAAATTAAAGGGCCTTTGAGCTTGATCTCGAATATATATTTGTTGTCACAAATGATGATCTTGAATTCAACTAGCACGAACTTTGATTTGAACTAGTACTTCTTGAATCTTGACTTGTTCTTCGTTCTTGAGGTTGAACTTGATTTCTTGAACTTGAACTTGAACTTGATTGCTTGAAACTTGTAGAGAAATTTGTGGCGTTTGATCCACGAGCTCTCTCTTGCTTCTTGTTATAACTTCCGGTGTATTTTCTAAGTTATGAGGACCCCTATTTATAGTTGTGGGAGGAAAGAGTTATGACAAAAACAAACTTTTTCCGGTCAATAAAATTGAAGTGTGACAACGCCGTATTTGATTGACCAGAACATGTCACTTGCACACGTGATGATGTTTCAATGGCCCTTTAATTTGATTTGGCATGTCTTGTCATTTTGACACGTGACACGATCCTATTGACTCCTTTGTTTGACTTGGTGTGCCACGTCATTTGACACGTGGGCATCCATGTGGGCCTCTGGGAAGATGAAATCTCGGGCCTAATGAATTGGGCTCATCATTTGTAGCCCAATTAAATGGGCTAGCCCAATGGATTAAGACTTATTTATTTAATCCATTTATATTGGACTTATATAATTAATTCAATTATATTAGCCCATTATATTTATTTGGACAAATATATCTTGAATTTATAATATAGTTCAAATTATTTCATGGATTTAATTTCAATAAAATTTATATGCCAACATATGCATTTGACGTACCCGCAAAGAAGTAAAATTTGGTCAAAATATCACCTTTGAAAAACTTAATATACCCGAAATCACCGGATTAAATCAATGACATTGCAAAATATTTGAATTATAATCCACAAGAATCAATAATATTTTACATATAGTTCCAAAAATAAACCTTGCAAGATGAAGCACAAGGATTAGTCATAATTGTTGGCAAAGTGGGGGTAGATGATCGAGTTCTTCCGGGATCGAAAAAGAAAAAGATAATCAGCGATGTCTTTTGTCTAAATTAAAATACATAATTGGCAAAGTCTTTTGCCTTGAATTATAACACATTAATGCATATTAATAAACACAAATTGGGAAGTGGAAGAGAACCAAACTGTTTTTGTTAATATTGCATAAATGGCAGGTTCAAATTTAATTTCACGGGCTTGAAGAATTCAGAAGTTATTAATTACCCAATTAAACTTTTTTTGCTTATATTTTTGTTAGAATATGGATTTACTTGTTTGTACAAAAATATTTCTAAAGTAATATTTAGTTGAAGGACAAAATGGTCAACCGACTTTACATGACTATTTTAGTCTTTTAGCTTTGACATAGAGTTTTTACATTTATAATATAGTATGATTAAAATAAAAGATATTAAATACTTTTCGAGCAAGATAATAAACGCACTCGCCTTTAACACAAAGAAACGAGTATAATTTAGGATTTTAAAAAATCTCAACATTAACATTGTACCCAAATAAGTTCTTATAGTAGTTCATAGTCCAAGGTCCTTCTAAATGATTATATAAAAGTAATTTGTTTTGTACAAATTATATTATTAGTCGTTCAATCAAAATAATACAACAACAACAATAACAACAACAACAATTCAGTAGTAATTTTACTAGTGGGATATGAATAGTGTAGAATGTACACAAACCTTACCTCTATCCCGGAGGAGTATAAAGGTTATTTTCGGGAGACCCTTGGCTCAGAGACAAAAGATCCGTAATAACAACAAAAATCAGAAAAATAATATGAGCACCGTAAGACAATAAACAAGTGGAAGGGCAATAATAATGATAAAAAAAACAGTGTGATGAAACAAAAACCACTAGCAGCCCTAGACAAAATACTATCAGACTAGCCGGAACAACGAGAAAAAACGCTCAACTACCCCATAACCTACGACTCTAATATTCGACCTCCACACCTCACCTATTCAAGGTAATGTCCTTGGAAATCTGAAGTTGCGCATCTCCTGCTTAATCATCTCACCACAATACTTCTTAGACCGCCATCTACCTCTTCTCGTACCTGCATGCTCCTCCTCTGCACGTGTCCGAACCATCTAAGCCTCGCATCCCGCATCTTGTCGTCCATGGGTGCCACGCCCACCCTCTCCCGAATATCTTCACTCTCAATCTTATCCAGGCTAGTATGCCCGCACATCCATCTCAATATCCTTATTTCAACAACTTTCATATATGGATATGAGAATTTTTGACTGACCAACACTCAACCACATACAACATGGCCGGTCTAACCACCGCTCTATAGAACTTACCTTTAAGTTTCAGTGGCACCTTCTTGTCACATAAGGCTCCAGACGCTAGCCTCCATTTCATTCACCCCACCCCGATATAATGCGTGACATCCCCGTCGATCTCCCCCATCTCCCTGGATAATTGATCCTAGGTATTTGAACTCTCTTTCTTAGGGATGACTTGTGAATCAAGCCTCACCTTCGTTCTACAAAAATAATAATAGATAATATATATATATATATATATATATATATATATATATATATATAGAGAGAGAGAGAGAGAGAGAGAGAGAGAGAGAGAGAGAGAGATTTTTTGAGTCCTTTTTAAACTCCTAACAATAAGAAGGTAAAAAAAAATAGTCATGTAATTAATTATCCTTAATTATATTTTTACTACCTCTTAGTATATTCCGATAAATAATCTATACTATATTAAAAGTATAAAGGCTTTTAGCGAAATGTCATTTACCTATTTTACTCTTTAAAAATAGATCTAACACTGGATAAATAGTCATTTGATTATTTTTCTAATATTTAAAAATAATCATTTAAATAATTCCCTAACATTTAGGATTTTGTATGATAACTTTTTTTCTTATTTGAACTGTACTAAATATTTTTGGACATTTAAAACTTTAAAATTATTAATATTTTACCTTATATAAATTTTACACTTAAATTATATATAAATAATAATTAAAATAAATAAAGGAGATAAGAACATTAAATTAAGAGGAAGTACGTTTGGCTTTGGATAATATGGAAATTTCTTTAAATTTTTTTAAAACTTGTATACGTTCTGATTTCTTTGAAACTCTTCTATATTAGAATATTTAAAAATATACAGAAGACTACTCCACTAATATAATTACAATTATATAGAATATTGAGCATAAATTAATAACAAACTCCAAAATCATCAATTATCACAAGATAATTTATAAGATCTTTTAAATTCTTTAGATAGTATTAAATTTAGTTGAATATAATCGAGTTTCTTGACTATAATTATGTCTTTTAAAAAGATGTTTTAATTGTAGACTTTATTTATGATATAAAGTGATTCTTAAACTTTTGAAATTTACAAAGAATTATCATTTATTTTTTCCGTGGATGATTTTTCACCTAATCGATTTTTTACTTCTAGAATTTTTTTTTATTATCGAATAAAAATATAATTGTAATTAAATACTTAAAATTTGGTATGAGCTAGCTAATTAGTATTATTTAAATGCTAATTTCACTTGAAAAATGATACTACTTCCAAAGTAAATACACACTTCACGTTCTAACTTAAGTAATTCTTTGAAATGGATTTTAAGGTGAATTATTTGAATGGTGATGAATATTTTTGTGGAGCAGTTTTATTTTTTATTAGCTATGTACGACCAACATTTATTATTTTCAAATTTATTTTTATTTTATATTTCAAAAGTAAATTTTAAATAAATATTTTATTGAGTTAGGTACACCACTAACACTAGTAAATAAAAAAACAAGAAGAAGAAAGAAAAGACTGCTGCGCCATAAACACACGGTCGAAACTAATTACATATACTAATAAAAAATCTATATAAATAATATATTATATTTTATCGATTATTATTTTATAGAATGACTTATAGTATAATCTTATAAATAATAAATAAAAAAACAAGAAGAAGAAGAAAGAAAAGATTGCGGCGCCATAAACACACTCGCTCTCAGTCCGTCACCACCTTCACTCTCCACTCAAAACCCTAACTTCGATTCATATGCGAATTCCTATTAATTCTTCGTAATTTTAAAAAAAATATCTTTCTCAAAAGTTTGTATTAATGGAGCAAAAACAGAAAGAGCAGAAATTTTTAGTTTCATCTGTATCAATGGTTTTACGTTCTTCGTATTCTATAGTTTTGGAAACAGAACCGGTTGTTTCTCGGTTCACTTTACAGTCCGGTTTACCTGAGCTTCGATTTGGTCAAGGCTCAAATGATGTCATTGTGGTTAATCTTCAATCTTCCCAGGTAAGTTTTTATATATTTTGTATATATAATTCATTTTTTTCATGTATGAATATTGAGAATTTAGATAAAAACTAATTTTTGTTAGAAACTACGTAAACACTACAAATCACAAAATTTCTTATAGATAAATTTACTGTATGTTTTAGAAACTTCATAAAATACTATAAAGAACAAAACATTTTAATTTAAAAAAGGCCATTTGAACCAACAAATCATGTTACTCCATCCGTCACAATTTACATGATGCAATTTGACGACTGGGCATGTAATTTAAGAAAGGAAGAAACTTTTGTTTGGAACTTGTGGTCTAAAACAAGTAAGTCAGTGGTTTTTTTGTTGCTATAGATCATCTTATTAAGGGTACTAGAAAGTTTAAAATTAGATTTAAATATAAAAAGTAAAGAGTATCGCGTAAATTGGGACGAAGGGAGTAATTTTTTAAAACTAGTAAAAATACTATAACTCATAAATTTCTTTTAGATAAATCTACTATATATTCGGAAACTACTTTAATATACTACAAAGAACAAAACTTTAGAAGTTGAAAAAGCCATTTGAATAACCAAACCATGTTAATATTATATTTGGGATGGATGGGAAGTATGAAGTAATAATAATGATGGTGATCTTTTGGCTCACATTTTCTGCATTTTCTTATACATGAATAACCTTATTGAATTAGTTAAAGTTGTGGTGGGGCTTTCACATTTTGTACATTTTCTCTCACTTTTTCTAGTCAGTAACCAACAGTCAAACAGACTGACCAGTGGTTTTTAGCAGAGAAGTGCAGAATTGGAGAATAAAACTGAAAAGATGATAATTTTAACCGATGCTTGCTCATTAGGAATTTATCTTTAGCTATGTGTTTGAGGGGCATTATCTTAGCCTTGGTTCTTCTTTCATTTTTTCAGTTATTCAAGCTAGGCCCTGCTGATTCTCTATGCATATCTGAAGCTTCTGAAGCCAGTAAAGAGGTATGATATATAGGGCATAAAGTCGTATTATATTGTGATACTGGACCGGTTAGTTGTTTTTTACCTGCAAATAAATTTAGAATCCTGTTCAGTCTGGTAAGGATTTCTAGAGATGTTGTGATGTTGCGGTACCTTTTGTCAGTGATATTTTTCTAGTGAATGTTATACCATCAATGGAATCAACAGACAATTAGGAATGCTTCCACTTCATTTGATTTTGATTAGAATAAAATCTAATTATTAACTACCATAATTGCAGTAGCATTAAAAGATTATCTATTAGAATATGCTGCCTGTACGAGTCTCATGCTCATATATTTGTTTGTGGATGACCAAGCACTAGTCTGCAATCTGCATAATGCTGAAAACATGTAATACTGCAAACTTGTGTTCGACGTATTATTAATTTAACATGTTGCATTAGGATTACACAGTTATGTATGTGTAAAATATGTGTGTTTGTCAATTGGTGTACATCACTTATCTTGTCCTGGAAAATAAGGCAAATGTACTTATTTTAAATTTCAATTGGAATATGTTTGTGAAATTTGATGTTGTCATATTAATGTTATGCATTAACTTTGGTCTTTTGAACCAGATACCATATTCAAGTGGAATCTCCATTCAATTTAGAAACGAGGAGGAAAGTAGGGCCTTCCATTGTGCATTTGAGCAATGGAAGAAGGAAGTGGTTGTCCCAGGTCTGTTTTGATGTATGTCTGCAATTGCTCTGTAACAAGTTTCCACGCTACCTTGTGGAGTAGCCACATTCTCCTTTCCAACAACTGCTGCAGCTTTTCATGTTTGTTCAAGATTTATTTGATTCTTTGCAGTTGTCTAGATATTGTTGTTACTGAGATGCTAGTCTCATGATTCTGTGTGGTGAAATAACACATATTTTTTTATAGCATTCTCTACATGACATTTACTTAGATACCAAATTGTGAATGTTTGAAGTGTTGTGGAAAAAATCTTTACTTTTACTGGATTTTGTTTATGGCTTCTTTTTTTTCCGATTGATAAAGGTATTCTATTAAAGTGCAGCAAAGTGCTATTAATCCATTGTCAGTGTTGAGATGGAAGCATAGTTATTGAATTAGATAGCTTCTTCCTTAACATGTCCTGAGGTATTAAGAGCCTTATAATCTGCCAAGTGTTATCAACATTTGATTGGTTATTGTCATCTATTCTACTATGGGTTGCCTTGGATTACTAATTCCTTTGTTGAGTTTTTCTAAAGCACTTGCTTTTATTCCCCACAAAAACTACAGTTTAGATACTTGACTTCCTAATAAGAAAAAGCTGGTTTTAGGTATTTGATTATGTTTATCTTATCAAAAAAGGCAAAAGAAGATATCGACTATGTTTAGCGTAATCTAGGTATACAAAGTCAATATGAAGGTTCAAAAATGTCTTGCTGAGATTCTCCATATATGTTCTCCGTTTACTATATAATTAATGATTTTTCTTTCTTTAGCTCGTGTAAGTAAAAAGAGAACTGCTCTTACTGCAATAAGAAAGTAATATGGTTCCTTCCCTGTACCATCTCGGTATCTTTTTAATATAATTTGACCTTATCAAAACAAAAAGAGAAGTAGTATAGTTCCTGTCAAAAACTTAGGAATGTTTCACCATGACATGTTACTTCCCCATGTTTGATGAATTGTTTACGTAAGATCAATGCATTTAAGGACATCTATAGTACTGCTCTACTCAGTGAAGCTAACTGTAATTACTTAATGAAAAAGAATCTGCGATGTAACTGCTTTTCAATCTCTTAAGATATTAAACTTTTGTTTCTTATACACCACAAAAGCACCACAAGTGGGCTAATGAAATTTTTGATATAAGAATAAATAATGCTGACTTGTGTAAATGTAACTTGTTCTTGTCTTTCTTTTAGAATGTCCTTTGACAAATGGAGCAGTATCAACTTCCAAAAGCAAATTTGATGACAAAATAGAGTCATCTTCTGCCAAAATGTACTTTCACTACTATGGGCAGCTATTGCATCAGCAGAATATGTTGCAGGATTTTGTAAGGACAGGTAGTATTCTGAACTTTAATATTTTCTATGTCTTTCCTCTGGTCATGACCTGGGAAATTCTTTATAGAGGTTCATAGTGTGTCATGAGATGATGTGCTCCCTTTTGTTGCTCCTAGAATATTACGGAACTCTTCCCTTTTTGCATTTCTAAGGGATCATACAGCTAAATCTCACTATGGAGAGTTTGACTTGGCTAGTATGAAAACTTGCAGGAACCTATTATTCTGCTGTAATTGAGAACCGTGCTGATTTTCTTGGTCGCATAGTGGTTGATGTTGGTGCTGGTAGTGGTATTTTGTCATTATTTGCTGCTCAGGTGATCTATTTGTGCCAATGCATCTTGTGTATTTCGATAAATGATATCAACCATGGCACAGCCAGTTATGCTGATATCTCTACTCTATATCTTTTCCTTTTCCCACCTCTCTACACCCAAAAATCCTCATAGGCTGGTGCAAAGCATGTTTATGCCATAGAGGCTTCTGAAATGGCCGAATATGCAAGAAAACTTATTGCTGGAAATCCATCACTGAATGAAAGAATTACAGTAAGTGTTCTTTTACATGTTTAAGCTGATCCCTCTTAGTATGGTATTGAGGTGCTGTTTATGGATTGATTGTTCTTTTGTCTTTTCGGTGTCTTTTCCAATGCTATCCGACATATTCATATAGTATCTTGGTAGTGCTTCTTATGCTTTTTTGTAATGTTTCATCCATGGATGTTTAGGTAATCAAAGGAAAGGTTGAAGATGTAGAGCTACCTGAGAAAGCTGATATTTTGATTTCTGAGCCAATGGGTGAGCTTGTCTAGTTAGTCTCATTTTTACTTTATTATAGATCATGTTAACTTCTAAGATGGAGCATTGTGTATACTTTGGTCGTGCTGCAAGTTTGTTAGAACTTTAGGTTATTCCTCTGGATTGACGGCTATGTTCTTCATGAAACATCACTATAACTATATCAGTGTTAATTATTGATTAATTATTTGCAAAGCGAGTAAAGATAAGCTTGCTGTTAGAGTATGTTTCAAGAACCTATACTATTAAAGACGGAGAGTATATGAAAGATTAAAACAATGGCAACATCTGATCTGATGAATGCTTGTGCAATCTATGGACCAAACAAAAATGAAGAGAAGATCCATTTTTCCTATGTGCTAGGAACAATTCCGATTGTCTATAAAAGCTGAGAGTATTAAACACAAATGTACATGTTCAATAGCCAATACACATCCTAAAAACTAACTTTCATACATACTACAAGTTGAGTTTCATTTAAATTTGTATTGCCTGATTGTCCACTATTTTCCTTATAGGGTGAAGAATTCCTAGTATTCAGCATTTGCTATATTTGGTTTCATATTGTAGAATCTAAAGTTCTATTTTACTACAGACAGCTGCAGCTTTTGCCAGAAACTTCATTCTGAGATGCATCAATCATGAAAGATTTTTTTTTTTTTTTTGTAATATTTGCATCTGCATCTTATAGCTAACTAAAACAATAGGGTTCTTTTGGCCTTTAAAATGAGCACTTCTTTTGTAAGTCCAAGAAATAATTTTCTGTTATTTTCTTTTAGTTCTGGTTTTCATTTTAGTTATCTGAACATCATAATTTTGGTTGTCACTTATCTCCGTCTTTTTTCATTATAATGAAATGGGAGGTCAAAGTTATAGAGGACTTCAGGAGAGGCTGCTTTGTTCATTACAAGTCAAATGCAGTCCAGCATTTTGCAAAAAGAAAGCTGGGTGTGTGTGTAGATGGAGACAGTGTTATCAAAGACGAAAAACTCTAAAAAGCGATGTAGGTCTATTAGGGTCTTAAGCACAAAGCACACTTAAAGTGTGGGTTTTAGTAAAAAAAAAGGCGCGACTATGGGAACAAATAAAATATGTATGTTATTCAATAACAAAGTAACCAATTCATTTATAATGTTTTCCTTTACACCTAATACATTTATTTTCTGATTATATTTGTTGTTTAGTGCCACTTGATTCGCAATACAACTCATGGGCAATAGGCGCATGTCTTAGTGCCTTGCCTTACACTGAATCGCAGCTTTAGAGAAACGCCCTCCTTGAGCTTTCTAAGCTTAAGCGCGCCTTAAATGAGCCTTTGGCAACACTGGGCGGAGAAGAAGAAAAGAAGGGCTATCATCTATTTAACTGGACATTCTTGCTTTGCTTGTGATATGAATTTTGTTGAGTTCTCTTTTCAGTTCAAGCAAGAAATAGGATTGTAATCTTCCAAAATATGGTAGAACGTGTTAATCCAAAATAACCAGAATGCAATGAAAAATATCAAAAGAGACATGCTTAAACCTGCTGAGTGTGTGACACAGTGCTTATACCTTACAGGTACTTTGTTAGTTAATGAAAGAATGTTGGAGTCCTATGTGATTGCAAGAGACCGATTTCTTGTTCAAAATGGAAAAATGTTTCCTGGTGTCGGAAGGTAATTTTATTTCTTGTCAGCACATTGAGGAGCCTTGCCTTGTCAAATCAATGATGATGTCTGCAATTTTCTTTGTAAGGTTTTGTTCTCATAGTCATTTCACGCAACTGTTCTTTGTTTTTATCCCTTCAAACGTCTCTGTCATGCCAAATAATTTGAAGCTAATATTCTTCATTAAATTGTTTTTTTACTGTCTTATCTTTCTGGCATATTGAGTGTGCTGCTAATTTAGAAATGAAACGTGAAATTAATATTAGTGTTAGATATAATATCTCAACTTTTGCTTGTGAGTTGCATTGGTAATGATTATTTGCTTCATCTTGAGTAGCGCAGCTTGTTCCTTAAATGGATTATTTTAGGAGATTGGAGTATGTTGATATAACTATGACCCACAGTTTCAACTATCCGCTCTAGTTTTGTTTTCTCAGGGTATTATATGAACTTTCAAGCTTAATTCTCAGTCTCGTCTGGTGTGTGTATATGTTGGCTGCCAGTTCCCCCTTTTTTCTTTCTAAAGATCTTCTTTCCCCTTTTGCACATGTTTGTCTGATTACTCATAGCATTTGGGCTGAATCTAATGCATATTTCCTACCTTTCTTTAATGGTTGCATTTACATATTTCTGCACGAATTCCATCAAGTGTCTTAGCGTGCATTACATAAACCAGCATGTAACCGTTTTATTATTTTCCTTCATTTGTTTCGTCTGGGATACGATGTTATCACCATTTTTAGCTTATGTTTCCTTTTACTCTTGTAGAATTCACATGGCACCATTTAGTGACGAATATTTGTATATGGAAATAGCAAACAAGGTACACACTGGATCATATCACCTTTTTTCTTGATCTTGGAGTAGTTCTGTTCTAAAATTCTCCTTTCTTCTCTGGATGCCCTTCATGTTTCCCTCCTCCAACCAAGAGAAAGGGAGGAAACAACACCGCAGCTCCTTGTTCTAAGTGTTCTGATTGATTTAAGAGGTTTGTTGAGGCGTAGTAGTAGTTGTTGAGGTGGATAGTGTTCATTTGTAATTATGGTGTTCCCAGAGAAGAATCTGAAACTTTTCTTGAATGCACTGTAGACCTCCTGTAAAAGTAAACACTTTTGCAGTTTTGCCAATGAAAAGTACTGAAATTTTGTTCCTCTTGTGCTCTTAAGAGAATAAGACCTCGATTGCTAACGGGATATCTTATGAATCCGTGGCTAAGTAGATGTGAGGATAAGAGAGAAGCAAACTGAATGCCATCTAAATTCAGTGTGACAAATAGAACTTTTGGTATTCAAGCTTCAACATCACAGTGGCTGTCTATTAAATCTTCATTTTCTTTCCTTTTTCTTTTTAAACAAGCTTTAACGATTCAGGAAAAGCTTATTGGCAAAAATCTCATTGTCCAAAACCATTATCCAATTACTACTAGCATTTACCGCTAGCTTCTACAAATGTCTGATGGTCTGTACTTTGGTTTTCTTTTGCTTTTATACGCTTTATTTCTTCCTTTTGGATGATATGATTTAGTTACCATTGTTTTCATATTTGAACTGCCAGACAATGTCTTGATATTAATTTTATTCTTTGTCATCCAGGCGACCTTTTGGCAGCAACAAAACTACTTTGGGGTTGATTTGACACCTTTGCACGGATCTGCTTACCAAGGATACTTTTCTCAGGTCAATATCCTATAGATTAGGAACTTTAGGCTTGGACTGGCTTTAATGACTATACTTGTCTGATCTCTGAATACTTCACTTTGACTTGGCAGCATTTTTAGGGCTTTCTTAAATGTTTCATTTTCCTGCTGTACGGAATTCTCTTGTTGATTAGTTACTTGTACTTCTAAATGTGCAATCTATGCTAGAATATCCAATTTGTATTATGGAATTTTCAGAAATAAGAGTGTCTCAGAAGTGTCACTTTTGTTTGACTTCCATGTATCTAGACTATCCCTACATGTACTTGGTGGTCAGTTTGGAAGGAGAAAAACTGTAGTCTTTAGCTGTCTTGAGGGTAAAAAACAAATCTGGATTACACAAGTCATACTTATCAAAGAAAAAAATAGAAAAGGAAATTAAAAAACAATGTCTGGAATATATCCACATATTAATGGTCACTGCATTACTTGCTTACGTGCTGAAAAGGGAGGGGGGTCCATATTTGTTTTGAAAGCTTGCGCCAGTGTTAAATCCATCCGTTCGTTTTTTGGCATGTATGAGGGCACTGTATTTTGTAATGGATTTTCAGATATTTTCTTGGGTTTTAGAAACTCCCAAAAATGCTCCTTGAAAGTTCATTATACTGACACATCTTATGTATTCTCTTTTTCCCCCTCCTCTTGAGTGTGTGGAGGCTTGGGCTTATTCAAAGTCAATGTTTTAAGAAGAAACTATTTTGATTGACTGTGTTAATCATCTAAAAGTTTATTTATTATAGAGGGAAATCAAAGATGCCCCTTCATGTGAGGGATAGATTTATTCTCACTCTCTCCTCAAGCATGTGAAAATGTTTTTTTGTTGATGTGTAGATGTGATACCAAACTCAAGACCTCTTAAATTGCTTCAAATGCCTCATCAAGAGGTTTAAGTTATTGGAGAGGGGACATTTCTATTTATTTTGTTATGTCTGTAACATTTTCTAATGGGAAGTTGATTGAAGGAACTTGAAAGATCCAGATGCTATAAAGTATGCTAGGTTACTAGTTTGATCAAGGGAATACTCATACCAAATCTAACTTACGCTTAAAATGTGTTTAACCAATCAATATGCCACATAAGACATAAGAAAAAAGCGTTAATCAGGGGTATTATCTTAGTTCAATATGAATATATGGTAGGAGGGGCTACTTGTATTTTTCTGTCCAAGATATTGAACTGGTGAATGAATCAATTGGTTTCTTATTCAAATGCAATAAACCAGCCACTTTTAAGTTAATAGTTTGGCTTCTAAGATGCAATAGATGTAATTTATTCAGGGAAAAATGCAATAGATGTACCTGTTAGCCAAAGATTGTGTATTTGTGATTTATAGTCAAAGCTTAAATATTAGATAAAGTTTTGGTTGAGGTATGCATGCTTCTGACTCGTACTCCTTTTCCATTTTCTTTGGATATTCTTGTCCTTTTGCAGCCAGTTGTTGATGCTTTTGATCCTAGGTTATTGGTAGCTCCTGCAGTGTCCCATGTGATAAACTTCAATTCCGTAAAGGTATTATTAATCAACATTTTATTCTGTATGATGTGCAAAAGAAGTGACGATGCATTCTGAATTCTGAGTAGGCCTACTATTCCTTTTCTTTCCTTCTAATACAGGAAAAGCACTATTAGATAAAGTATGGGAATGTTTGAATAAGAAAACAATTTACTGACTCGGGGGTCACTTGGTTAAAATGTAAAGGAAATGAACGGGAAGGAAACTATACAGATACAGTTTCCTAATGCGTAGTTCTGACTAAAAATGCACTGCAGGTTAGGTCTTTATCTGTCCATGGGTTATTTTAAAAAGATCTTTAAAGTAAAAGATACTCTTTGTTCTTTATATGAAAATTTGAATAAAGGCTTCACAGAGATTCAATTTCAGGGTTCAAGATAGTGAAATTAACATTTGATGGGTAATCATGAAAAGAAATAAACTTAACATAAACACAAGGTAGCGGTAACTTTTTGGTGTAAAGTATGCTTTTCCAAATCTACTACTGATATGCTTTCCATTTATATTTATTCTTTATGATATTATTGAAATGAACAAAAAATGTATTTACCGTGTAGTGGGAGGTGTTAATTAATGAAAGATTTAGCTGAAGTGATATTGCTCTTTTAACTGAGAGTTATCAGATTTGTTGAATAAGTAACACAGATTGTGGGCATTAAACTCTATCCAGAAGTTGTTGAAACCTGATATTTCCCGCATCTATATTACAGGAAGAAGATTTATATGAAATTGACATCCCGTTGAGATTTCTCTCTTCTGTTAGCACTAGAATTCATGGGCTGGCTTGCTGGTTTGATGTACTTTTTAATGGAAGGTAAACTTTTTCATCCCCTTGGTTCTGGCACTTGGTCTTTTTACTTTTGCTGCTAAATCATTTCCTCTTTCTGCAGCACTGTGCAAAGGTGGCTGACCACTGCTCCGGGTGCAGCAACAACTCATTGGTATCAGCTTCGGTGTGTGTTACCACAACCACTTTATGTCATGCCGGGACAGGAGATAACTGGTCGGCTTCACCTAGTTGCCCATAAGGCACAAAGTTATACCATTTATTTAACATTGTCAGGTAGGTCTTTATTATGGTTATTTGCAACATGTCCATCATGTCTGATCTCTAACTCCTATCCAGTCAAAATTTGCTGATGTTTCTTCAAGAATCTAACATGTCATTAATTTGAATAGCTCTTGTTGGAGATATGCTCCAAACGTCATCTGTTAAACTTGATCTGAAGGAACCGTATTACCGGATGTCCCAGCCCCAGGCATATTCATTAGCACAAGATCAACAACCTAATCAGCTATTACAAACACAGGTATTGCAGATTTCATAATCACAAATTTCACTGTCACGCCCTACTCTGCCCCCTCCCCCTATCCAAATTTTCTAGGTGTACCTAAGCTTTTGGGTGATTGTGAATATATTTGAGGTGTTGAGATTCGTACTAAATTCTTTTGAGCCACACCTGTACAGTGGTAGTTTTAGGCTTCAGTTTTTTATAATAGCAAATGATGGCGTGAGTTGAGCCGCGTCACGAGCGTACTTGAGCTTGGGTCTGCTTACACTTGCTTGATCTAATTCATTTTTCTTAAACTTGTTTTCTCTTATGAGCCTCATCTAAGGGACTAAAAGTTCAAGTTGTTAAGTAGAGAAAGGTAGAGTAGCAGACTCATTATCCACCAAGTTTTGAACCATGAGTCCATAGCCCTCGAGATTTCTTGATTATGAAAAAAAAGGTTCTAGTTGTTCAAGAGCAGCCACCTTATTTACTTTAGTCTGCAACACGCCACATCATGTGCGATCCCAACTATTTTTCTTGGCAAAGCACGCGGAATTTGTTTTGACAATGTTAGCACGTGATTTGAATTCCGAACCTCTGCATGTTTTATCACCATGTTGAAGTTTGTAACTGTCTTCTCCAAAAGCTTAAAGTGTTAAAGAGAGCACAAATTCGTTTAATTGTTAATTTGCAACAAAAGCTTTAGTACATGTTCTTAACTTTTGTAGAGCATGATATCCCGTATTTGTAGGCTGGCTTACAATCAACGTTTATTTGTTACCTTTTATTGCTGTTAGTGAGAGCTCAAGTTTTACCTTTTCTATCTTGAACAGGACATAGAATTACCATCTCGAGATGAAGACGGCTCAATCCTGATGCAACCACCCTCACCAAATTCAGGCGCTGAGCTACATTCACTCTGATATTAAAATCCAACTCTGTGGATGTGCATCTCGACGCGCTCTTGTATGTGTAATATTATAAGTGTCTTGGCTAAGCTATGGTCCAAGTGCTAACTTGAATAATTTACCATTTACATCTTCAATTGACATTACAGACTGCATGTTGAATGCTTCCATATTAAACTTCATATATGTGGCTATTTGAGCCGTGCAGTAGTATATACTCACCAGTTTTACTGGTGCAGTTTTTTCAATTTCCTTCTTTCCTTGTGGCGTTTGGACATTCAAATGCCATTTACGAGATTGTTCGAATTTGGCATCGTTGTTAGCTATGTTGCTCGGATCCGCCAAAATGTTGCCACTCTTATGTGGATCTTTGAAAATTAATGCATATTAAGAGGATTTGATACCGATGCAGTAGCATTTTTGGAGGATCCAAGATGTTAGGGGTCGTTTGGTACAATGGTAGGATATCTCACGATATCCTGTGTGTATTTCAAGAGAACGGGTGCATTATTGCAAATAAGTGCATCTAAAATTTATATTTGACGGGTTTAACTTTAGTCTCTTACCATGAACCCACTGTACTTTTTTAGGGGGTGCACTATTGCGAAGAAGTGTGTTTAGAATTTATATTTGACGGATTTAACTTTAGTCTCTTCATTCACCCACTACACTTTGAAATTATATGTTCAAAATTATATTCTTTTTGAAAATTTAATAATTTTCACATATATATCTACACTTTGTGCCGAAATCAAGACAGTTTAGAGTGGAATTTGAACCGCCAATTTCACTTGTAGAGGTGCACCCAAGAGTACTTGCACCATATGATCTTTGAGCATGGGTTCACGTACATATATTTAAGTAATTTTAAAGAAATATAATATTGTTATACATGATTTTGGGAGAGGAGTATGAGTTCACGTGAACCCATATCCATAAACGTGGATACGCCTCTGGGGATATTTCATGGGATTAGTTATTCGGGGATTGTTATTCTTATTTCATGTACCAAACGACCTTTTAGTTTAAGGAAAATTTCACATAAGAACAATTGGGTTTCTTACTTTTTTAATTTTATAGCACATATTTCAATTTACAACCAACTAACCCAAAAATAATAGACTAATATTCAACATTCAACTCTAATAGGTTCTCGAAAATTACTCTCTAATTTTTAAAAGGATTGCTCAAGCTTTTAAGTTAATTTTCGAACCAGTAACCGTGACTCAAATATTAGTTCAACAAACAAAATCCATTTGGGTTGTGAAAATTAGATTTTTAACAAGTTTAAATACGTGGATTTAAAGTTCGAAATTGATTTTGTGAGAAATTTGGAGTGAGTGTTATTTAGACTTGTTAGAAATATCATAAGGGGGTTGTATATAAAATTTTAAGTGATTTTGAACAAGAATTGAAACTAAAAATCGTGGAAGAAGCCCGTCTACAGACGCTTGTATAAATGTGTATAATAGTGTATAAAATGTGTTTATACATTCATACACAAGATTATACATAATTATACAAAAAATTAACTTCGTCTTCTTCCATACGTCTTTTCTGAAATTTAACTCAAATCTTGCTCAAATCTACTCTAAGTCACTTCAAATTTAAATTTTGAACTCGTTATGACATTTTCAATCAATTAGAACAACACCCAATCCAAACAACTAACAAACTCAAAAAATCCTATTTTTGAAAGCAAAACTTTGAATGGCCTTCAATGATGGATTTCTATTTTTCAATTTTCTTACATTGCAACCAGGTGACATAGGGGGAGAAACAGTAATGACGGACGGCCTCTTGAAGCATATGTAGAAGATGTGAGAAGAAGAGAGAGTGAAAGTAATTGTTGTGAGAACACAGATTTTAACTCCACCATAATTAGAAGCAATGATTGTAAGAACACATATTTTGAATTTGCTGGTACTTTCAAAATATGTACAATATGAGCTAGGCCAGGTAAAATTTAAAAGCATAAACTATTTTTTATTATAGTGTAAAATCATGTGTATTTTAGTTTACATGAGACGTGGTCGGTAAAGGGTACAAGATAGAATAAACCAGAATTACGAGTAGAAATACACTATTTAAGAATCTAGAAACAAAATAGCGAGAATCCGACTCCTTTACTTCCTTGACGAATTGAAAAACAATATTATGAATCAGTTTTAAAAGTCTTCTTTTTCTTCTTCTTAAATTCCATGGGGATTATTACTTTTAAACAAATTTCACTATTCAAAATTTTCAAAATGGAATTTTGAGAAGAGTCTTTGAAATATGAAGTATATCTGGAATTTTACAGCTTGTTTGGATGGTTGTTACGTATTGTTTCATAATGTATCGCATGATATTGTCATATATATTGTAGTGTATTATTTTGATGAATACAATGTTTGAATAGATTGTGTCGTTTGACGTAGTTTTCATGATGTCATGCACCAATAATATGAAGATAAGTTTGCAATATTATAAAGAAAAAGTTAGGCGCGAGATAGAATTCTATATAAAAAAGTAGGGTTAAGGATAAATAAGATTATTTAATAATAAGAAAGGGTAACGATGAACCACACAATATTAGTCATTATATAGAGTGACACTTTCGTCCTTACATAACGACAAACACATTTCGTTGATACAATCGTTAAATAACAACAAATTTAACAGGACAATACAATAAAATTTAAGTAACTATCATAATAAATATTATATTCAAAGTAACAATGTCACACGATACATTAAGTAATACAACCATCCAAACAAGCTGTTAAGCAAAAGCTAGATCTTTACATTTTTTTTATTACATAAAAACATGGCAACCTCCTAACAATGCCGTTGTTGGCTAGATTTTAATGACAACAACGTTGTCTCTTTGAACGAATAAGAACACAATACATACCTAGCGCACACACGTTAGAACTTACAATTTGTTTGGATTGTCGTTACGTGTCGTTTCGCAATATATTTGTTAGAATATGCACATCGAAAGCAAGCAAACAATCCAGACATCAAATACATGTAAACTAAACAATAATATAACTACTCAACCTCTTGAAATCTTTGCACAAATCCTCCACATAGGAAGAATCCATGGCCGCAGTCTTCTGCTATGGTCCTAGTAAGACCTTTGACGAATTTGCTTTGAGTGGGCAAGAGCAATACAACTCGAAAAGGTGGGTTATAGGGTGAAAAATGTCTTCCTTAAGTAAACCCTTTTTTAGCCAAAAATAAGGTTCTTAAAAATGTGTATGATTCTACTTGCACAAGTAAAATCCTACTCTAACTCTACCGGATAACTTTTCTCCCAAGTACCCAGTCAGTCCAGGTTTTTACTAGGCATAGCAGGGACCACATGAATAATAAGAGACTACTAATTATAGTATTAATTTGAAATTTTGCATGAATTAATTCTTACTATAATTAATTGCAGTTTATTCCACTAAAAAACTACAATTGAACTCCTCAATATGAATTTCAAAAATTCACTAACACTTATTTTAACTCCCCGTGTTAAGATTCCAAATACCAATTAATTAAATTAAATCACTGAAAATTTAATTTAATCAACTAATTAAATCCTTTTATAATCCGCTCAAACTATTTCATGTGACGGATACAAAATCCACCGGCCGGGTTTTCGCATGAAAACTTATAAGCTTACATAAAAGGGCATCATCAAACTCAAAACCGAGTCATGAATTCTATCAACTAATTATTATTTTTCAAATGTTATTCGTTATTGTCCAATCTATTAGGCATACACTAACTCTGAATAGAGTTGTACCTTTTGATAAATCAAAACAATAAAAAAATCACATTGATCATAATAATTATATCAAGATTAGGAGTATAATCTCATTTTAATGAATTAGTACAAATCACACACACACACACACACACACACACACACACACACACACACACACATATATATATATATATATATATATATATATATATATATATATACACACACAGATATTCCGTACAAAAATATCTTTTCTCTACTTGGTCCGTTCTATATACACTAAGTATACTAGCACAAGAAGTTGGAGTAAAACCACTCCCACAATCAAGACAAATTATACTATAATCTTGCGCTACAATCATCAAGATATTTTGTCCAATAATATCTTCCAAAGTGAACATAGTTTATTAATTATGTGAATCGACAATTTAATCTTTTGTGCATGGGCTAAGATTCCATACACTAAATTGTCTACTAGATAACTAAAAGGACACACATGTAACAAATGATCTATTTAAAAAAGTACTTTATTGAATTGAATAAATTAAATAAATAATTATTCCATAAAGAATTAAACAAAATACTATGTCTAAACCGCATGGTTAATAGTATATCCCAACAATCTCCCACGTAGACTCATAATTATGCGTCTACTACTCTAACACCCATTCCTTCTACATGCTTGTCAAAAATCTTCTATGGCAAGCTCTTTGTAAACGGGTCTGCCAAATTGTCCTCTGACGCAATATTCAACACTCTTGCATCACCTCTCTGAGTTATGTCCCAAATTAAGTGATATTTACGCTCAATATGCTTACTCTTTTTATGGTTTCTTGGTTCCTTCGAATTTGCAACTGCACCACTATTGTCACAATAAAGTACAATCGGTGCTTGAACCGAAGAAACTTGATAGAATGTATGAGTCCACCAAACTCTATAGTGACCTGGTTCTATAGCAATTTCCACAGAACTAGCTAATGCAACAATAAGTAAATAACACAATGGATTTTACGTGGAAAAATCCCTGCTCAAGGGAATCAAAAACCACGACATACACTGGTAGGATTTCAACTTCACTACTGAGCAAGCTTTAGATTACAACCTCTTGCAACTTAAGAATTAAACTCTTAATCCCTTGCTAACTTGTAATACACCTATTACAAGCCACTTTGCAATACACCTATTACAGAGACTTCAACTCATGACTAACTCTAGTCACGACACAAACACTAAAGGTTTATGGTTTATAAAGATTTCCTACAAAATGCTTCTAACTAAGCTAAGTAGGAATTACAATGAAGAACAAATACAAAGATACAACTCAACTAAGAACATACACAAGACTTGTTATGGAACTGGTCCGTAATAGTATTGCACTTTGTTCTTGATACATTTGTGACTTCAATGCTCTATGTCAGATATTGAATGCTCGAGAGATCTTACAAGTGTTTTGGTGATATTTTGTTATAATGCATCTTGTTAATTCCTTTTGGATGACATCACATGGATGATGTAAACACTTGGTTGGTACAAAACCTTTCCCAATGAGAAGTGACTACTGCACCTGTTTCTGCACTGTAGCGTGTACGGTGCAGGCAATCACTTTCCAGCTGTAGAATTGACTTCGTACTGTTGTCAGGGAAACTCAAGGGGATCAGGTCCCTGTGTTGATTCTTTATCTTCTGAAGTCATAGCAACTCACATTGGCTGGAGCCCGTTGATTTGAGTTGTGTACCAAGTGTGTCAGGTTCCTTATCTGGTTCTTTGACAGTAAATTTGTTAGATTATCAAAACATAAAACTAAGGTACTGTAAACCCATCAATTTCACCCTTTTGATGATGACAAACTTAAGAAATTGATAACACATGTTTAGAGCAAAATAAACCAGATGAAGTAACATGAATTTCACGGGTTCCCCCTGACTTTATGCTTCCCCCTTAATCAGATCCCTGTTTCAATTATACTTCCCCCCTTTGGCATCATTAAAAATACACAAGCAAGAAATCATCATAAATAAGTCTAGCCTAGCTAACCCATGCCATATATGTGCACACAACATGATAGAAAAGAGAAAACATTAAACAATAAAAGAGGATAGTTTTGATAAAATATAAGCCTTTGCAATTACAACAAAGGCAAATTTGGGCTGTTATCATCAAGAGCAGTACAAGGAAATTCCATCCACACTACAAAAGAATAACAAAAACAACTGCCATAAAGTCATCAAAAACAAAAGAGATAATCCAGAAACTGGTCACTGAAGGGTTATCCTAGGGGACACTATAAGGAGAGGGCTTAGAGGCTGCAACAAGATTGTTGAGAACGAGATCAATTCGGGAATTGAACAACATTTGCTCTGTGATCAGTTTCTCCTTCAGGTTCTCCACTTGTTTCCTGAGATCAACATTTTATTTGGTTAGACGAGCGATCTCCTCATTTGACCCTGGGGCCCCTTGGGCCTACTGACTCTCCAGAATGGCATTCCTGGCCTTCAACTTCTGAATCTCCTCAGTAGCACTAATTTGGGCATTGAGAAGCTGAGAGGTTCTTGAAGTGCTTCCTACCCCACCACCTTTTTCAAAACATTCACATTCCTCCAAAGTAGTTTGAGAGAAGGTCTGCTTCTTGGTCCCTATCTTGGCTGTCCCAAAGGCACATCAAAGAACTTGAAAACATGCGTGAGCAAAAATCCGTAAGTAAGACCATGGTTTCCATCTTTGAAAGTTGCCACCTTTTGCATGTGCTCAATCATGATGGTTGGCAAGTTTACAACGCGAATCCATCTAGTGCTTCCATCAAATACAAATCAGACTTGGAAGTGATGGACCTTCTCTCAGCACGGGGTAGAAGAACCTTGTTTACTAACTCAAACAATAGCTGATAAAGAGGAACCATAGCTTTCTTGTGTACCCGTTCCCCCCCCTGGACTATGACTTCCTTCAGAATAGCATTCCTAAAATTTGAGCCACACACATACTTGACAGAGGACATACCATCAGCAGGGACCTTAAATATGTCCCCAGCAGAGCAACATCCAAAACAATATCAACTCCATTGACCAGAGCACATATATGATCAGTTTCAACAGGAAAGAGGCCTTCATAGAAACTTTGGACCTCAGCCGAGACTTTGGGCACATCCACCTTAAACAAATGTCCCCCTGTTGAAACTCGACCATGTCTATTATTTGCCTCATACTGGCTATTTAAGAGATTTCTGGGTCAAAAGTACGACCCAACAGAACCTTTTGGTACCTAAGTCGTTCCTTAGCAGACATACTTTCACGTTTCACTCTCTTTGCAGAATCAGGTTCCTTCAAAGTTTCCAACTTTCTTTTCTCAGACCTCACACTCGATTTACCCTTTCCACTTGACTTCACTAAGACATCTTCATCAGACAATGGCTGTTCACCCACTACTTGTTTCAATTTGTCACCAATTTTCACTGACTTTGAACTTGGCGTAGCAACACCTTCCTCTGAAGCATTTTTAGAAGATCGCTTCTTTTTCTGAGACCTTTTAACCAAGGAACTTGGTTCCTCTGTTGCTTTCTCATCCACTTCCACTACAGGAATGTTCTTGTCACATACAACCTCTCCATTTTTCACCAGCCTCTTCTTCTTCTTCTTGCTACTCCTTTTACTCTTCTACAGGGCAGACTCAAAAGACTCATTTTCCTGCAACCTAGTAGTAGGTCGCTTAGGAGAGGGCTCAAGAGTGGCTACTGGCCTCTTTATGGCAATGAACGCATCTAGAGCCACATTGTCCTGATCTTCTTCATCACTAGACTGCATGGTAGGAGCCAAAATTTCCAAAGGCTCAACATCAAAGTGAGGAGAAGGAGAAGGGTCGAAACTAACATGGCCAGAGGATCCTTGACCTGTTTCCTCAGGAGAGGGGTCAGGTCCTTCAAGAAGGGTCCCAGTAGTTTCTTCTGGTGCAGATTTTTCAAAGAGAACCACAACTCCTTCTTCCACTGACAACTGAGTCTCTTTCCTCTGAGACTCAGGCATAGAAGAGGCGACCACATACACTATACCCTCATCAGAGATGGTCAAAATGTTTTCTATGTCCCCTTTCTCTAGAGATTCCATGGGTGCAACAAACTCTGAGACATGGGAACTTGAAGACTGATCAACACCAACCTCAGAAACCTTTTTTGCCTATGGAGTCTCACTTTGTTCTCCATCTTTGTTGTGTTCTGCGAAAATCTCAGGCGACATAAACGAGATACTATCAAGGGTTTCTGAGTTCTCAACACCTTGAGAGAGAGATAGAGAGAGATAATTGTTCAAAGTGATTAGAGGGTTTTAATGGGAGAAGAGACAATTGTGAGGGAGAGAGAAACCAGTTCTGAAACGACGGTAGTTTTGTGGGGAGTTGCAACGTTTCAGAGGGAAGTGAAGGGATTTGAATGAAAAGACGTGACATACAGGATCTGAAAAGTTTGAGGACATGACACTCAATTTTTGTTTCCTTTTAAGATATGTATGAAAAATCACAAGACTACTAAACTGTGGTACAAGAACCAAGTTCTTGACATGTCTTTCAAAAATTATCAATCCTCTTTTACCACTCATGCAGTGCGTCTACAACTTCTATAATCATCATGTGTGTCTACCTACAATGGTATTGAAGTGAGTTAGACTTGGCCGGAAAATACTTCAGCTAATGTTACCCGAATGTGACTTTCATAGACATATGGTGGGAATCAGGTTCTCAATTAGGCTTTATTAGCCCCAGCTCCACCCTATTTCTCTCAAAATGTTCTCTACCCAGTGCTTTGGTAAAGATATCTGCAATTTGGTCTTCTGTACTGCAGAACTTCATGCAGACAAGCCCCTTCTCCACATTGTCTCTGAGAAAATGATGTCTCACATCAATTTGCTTGGTTCTCTTATGTTGGATCGAGTTCTTTTCCATGTTGAGTGCACTGGTTTTGTCACATAGAAGAGGTACACAATCAATATATACTCCAAAATCCTCTAATTGTTATTTTATCCACAGTAGCTGAGCACATCGGGAGGCTGCAACAACATATTCTGCTTCAGCTGTTGAGAGAGCTACTGAATTTTGCTTCCTTGTACCCTATGAGATTATACATGATCCTAGGAAATGAGACATTCCAGATGTTCTCTTTCTGTCCACCCAATAACCTGCATAGTCAACATCAACATAACCAACAAGATTAAAATTGTCACCTGAAGAATAATATAGAATCAGGTCCTGTGTTCCCTTAAGATATCTCAGGATCCTTTTAGCATCCTTTAGGTGAGATTCCTTGGGATTTGATTAAAACCTTGCACATAAACCCACACTGAACACAATATCAGGCCTGCTGGCAGTGAGGTAGAGTAGAGATTCGATAATGCCTCGATACATTGTTTGATTTATAGGATATCCAGATTCGTTCATGTCCATCTTAGAGGCAGTGGCAATGGGTGTGTCAATCACCTTTGATGCTTCCATATAAACCTCTTCTAAAGCTCCTTGATGTATTTTTGCTGAATAATATATGTTCCCTTCGTGGATTGCTTCACTTAAAGACCCAAGAAAAAATTCAGCTCGCCCATCATGCTCATTTCAAACTCACTTCCCATGAGTTTTGCTAATTCTTCACACAGTGAGTCAACTGTTGCCCCAAAAATGATATCATCCACATATACCTGAATGATGAGTAGGTTCCTTCTTCATTTCTTTAAGAACAAAGTTTGTTCAATTT
Source organism: Nicotiana knightiana (assembly GCA_005239525.1). Taxonomy (NCBI): domain Eukaryota; kingdom Viridiplantae; phylum Streptophyta; class Magnoliopsida; order Solanales; family Solanaceae; genus Nicotiana; species Nicotiana knightiana. Next base: position 26,648 of record ML434677.1, on the reverse strand, counting down.
TTCCTCTTGTAGATCCATTTTCTAAGAGGAATTTAGATAACCTTTCATACTAATCCCGAGGAGCCTGCTTTAACCCATAAAATGCCTTATCCAATTTGAACACATACTCAGGATGTTCATGACATTCAAAACCTGGAGGTTGCTTAACATAAACTTCTTCCTTGAGAAGACCATTCAGAAATGCACTTTTTACATCCATTTGGATCATAGTGAATTCCATATGAGATGTAAAGGCAATAAGAATTCTAATGTCTTCCATACGAGCAACTGCGGCGAAAGTCACATCATAGTCAACCCTTCCTCCTGATTGTAACCTTGGACAACCAGCCTTGCCTTATTCCTTGTTGTGTTTCCATGCTCATCAAGCTTGTTTCTGAATACCCACTTGGTCCCTATGATGGTTCTATTTGAGGGTCTAGGTACCAGGTTCCATACTTTGTTCCTTTCAAATTGATGCATCTCCTCTTGCATAACTGTGATCCAGCCTACATCCTTCAAGGCTTCTTTAATATTTTTGGGTTCTAGTTGGGAGAGAAAGGCTAAAAGGCAAGAGAATTTCTGGCTTTTGATCTAGTTTGAACTCTTGAATCAAGGTGGGTGATTATATTATCAAGAGGATGTGAGATTTTGTGTTTCCAATTTGGAACTGGAATCTCATTTGTAAAAGAACTGGGTAAACCTGACTAGTTCTCCTGCACTCTTCGTTCTGCTACCTGTGGGGTGCTTTGAACTGCATCAACAACTCTTTCTTCAACTTCAATGATGGTGATTCGGGTACCTGGTTCCTCTTGAGATGGAGAGGAAGAGGTTGCAGTGTCTTCACTTGTTTCCTTTACTTGGCTCATCATATCTGCTTTTTCGTTTGCCATATCAGTGATCTCTCCTGGAACTAGCAGTGGTTCACTGTCTTGATCATCCTTGTTGCCTTTCTCACCGGATGGAAGTGTCTCATTGAAGATTACATGCACAATGTCCTCCACACTTTGAGTCCTTTTATTGTAAACCTTGTAAGCTTTGCTTTGAGAGGAATATCCTAGAAAAATTCCTTCATCACTTTTGGCGTCAAATTTTCCAAGCTGATCCTTTCCATTGTTAAGAACATAGCATTTGCACCCAAATGTTCTTAGGTGAGTTAGCTTGGGCTTCCTCCAATTGAGAAATTCATAGGGAGTTTTGTTCAAAAAGGATTTGATCATGCACCTGTTCACCAAATAGCAGGCAATATTTATGGCCTCTGCCCAGAAATATTTGGCTATTCCACTATCAATAAGCATTGTTCTAGCCATATCTTCAAGGGTTCTGTTTTTCCTCTCTACGAATCCATTTTGATATAGGTTCTTGGAGCTGAGAAGTTGTGGGTGATGCCATTTTCATTGCAGAACTCATCAAACTTGGCATTGTCAAAATGGATCTGATGCAAGCCACTTTTAATTCCATCTTCACTTGGATTTTCTTGACAAAAGCCACGAACACTTCGAATGTCTCATCCTTTGTTATGAGAAACAGTGTCCAAGTGAACCTTGAGTAGTCATCTACTATCACAAAAATATATATTTTTCCTTCCCTGCTTTGCACTCTCATAGGACCGCACAGATCCATATGAAGAAGTTCAAGTGGCTTTGACGTGCTAACATCCTTCTTTGGCTTGAAAGAGGATTTCACATGTTTTCCTCTAGCATAAGCATCACACACTATTTGCTCCTTGAATTTTGAGTTTGGTAATCCACGAACCAGGTCCTTCTGTATCAACTTATTCAGAAGAGAGAAACTTGTTTGTCCCAGCCTTCTGTGCCATAACTCTGCATCATCATCAACTGCTTTTAAGAAGCTCATATCACCACTTTGTAGGGACTCGAAATCAGCAAAGTAGATGTTCTTGTATCTTTTGGAAACTAGTACCACGTCCCCAGTTACCATATTAGTAAGTGTGCATATCTTTGACAAGAACTCCACTTTGCCTTTATCACAAATTTGAGAAACACTCAAGAGACTGTACTTCAGACCATTAATATAGTACACGTACTCAATTGAGTGTGAGAGAGACTTTCCAATTTTTCCAACACCAAGAATGTACCCCTTTTTCCCATATCCAAAGGCTACATTCCCTCCTACAGGGCTTTTAGTGAAATGAAGTCCATGGTGTTCCCAGTCATGTGCTTAGAGAATCCACTGTCCATGATCCATTATTGACTGCTTCCTCTCATTGTTCCCTGCACAAGATAATCAAGGGTTAGATTTAGGAACCCAAACAAGTTTGGGTCCCTTGTAATGAGAAAAGGGGTGAATAAGAGCTCTTCTAGTCCATGCAGGTAACATGCGCTTTTTATGAATGGCACCTGGTCCTTTTTCAGCAAAAACTTTATTTTTCTGAAGAGACTGAGCCCTGACTTTGTGATTTTCTTTAAAATGCCCATTGTTCCCACAGTGGGTGCACAACCAATTATTGGGTACAGTGACATACTTGCTATGAGGGTTATACAGAGTTCTTTCCTTTTGGAACCCTATTCCCTGCATGTTTCCACTGTTGTTAATGTACATGGTAGTAACAACATTAGAGGACCATGTACACTTTAGGGACTTCTCAAGATCAATTTTTGCTCGTTTTAGATCTGCTTGAAGCTGTCTATTTTTCTCAAGTTCAGTACATAAACTAGTTTTTACAACATTCAACTCATTTTCAAGCTTAATATGTGCCTTACTTGCAACTTCCTTTCCTTTCTCAGAATTCCAGGCCTACATTCTGTTTTGAGTTCCTCTATTGTTTCCTTCAGGTCTACAACCACTACTAGGAGATCATCTCTTTCTAGCTCTAAGACACCAACTTTCTCCACTAAGTCATTCTTCTCTTTACTAATATCTTCGATGGTTTCTTTTAGGTCAACTACAACTACCATCAAATCATCTCTTTCATGTTCTACACTAGCAATTTTCTCAGTTAGAATATCCTTTTCATTTGTTAGGTCATTTATAGTTTCCTTCAAATCAACTACACAAACTACCAAGTCATCTCTAGTTTGCTCATTGTCTCCTAGCTCTATGGTCAAGGCATCCTTATCGCTCACAAGATTATGGTAGGAATCAATCAATACAATGGCTAATCACATGAGTTTCTAGGAGAGTAGGATTTCAGATTTCTCTGAACATCCCTAAAGTTTACCTCATCATTGTCATCATCTTCATCATCATCTGACTGAGCCATCAAGGCAAATATTGAATCATATTCATTTGCTTCACTTTCAACAACCATCATAGAACTATCACCTGCATCATTTTCTTCTTCAGAATCACTGGAGGAGTCTCCCCATGCTACAAGAGCTTGCTCCACAACATTGTCAACTGCATTTTCCTTTTGAGCATTTGTCCGTAATCGGGTTCCTCTTGGATGCTTTATCAGAGTTATGCTTGAAATGTTCTTGCTTCAGGAGAGGGAAGTCCTTGATGAAATGCCCTGGCTTTCCACATTTATGACAAAGGTCATAATTCTTTGGTTAGCTGAAACTACCTCTTTTTGGTATGCCCCCATTCCTTCTGACCATTTTCTGAAACCTTCTGGTTAATTAAGCCATGTCACTATCCTCTTCACTCGAGTCATATCCTTCAGCATTCATCATCCTTCATTCTAAAGAGCTCATACTCGGTGGTGAGCATGTCAATCTTGGACTGCTTTACTTGAGTGGTTCCTTCATGTGCTGTTTGTAAAGCTTTCCATATTTTCTTGGCGGATTGACAGGCTGAGATCCTGTTGTATTCATCAGGTCCTATGCAACACACCAAAATATTTTTGGCGCAAAAGTTCTTCTTTACAGCTTTCCTGTCGGCGTCATTGTACTCTTTCCTGGTTTTTGGTATTGTTACAGCTGGTTCTCCTACATTATTTGTTGGGATGTGACCATCGCAAATAACATCCCATAACTCGGAGTCTTCTGCCATTATGAAGTCATGCGTTCGAGTTTTCCACCAACCATAGTATTGGCTGTTGAATCTTGGGGGCCTGTAAGTTGATTGTCCTTCCTCGAAGTTTGGTGGAGCAGCCATAGTGAGGATCTTCTCTAGGTGTTAACCTTCTAGAAAGAACCCGCTCTGATACCAATTGATAGAATGTATGACTCCACCAAACTGTATAGTGACCTGGTCCTATAGCAGTCTCCACAGAACTAGCTAATGCAACAGTAAGTAAATAAAACAAGGGATTTTACGTGGAAAAATCCCTGCTCAAGTGGATCAAAAACCACGACCTACACTGGTAGGATTTCAACTCATTACTGAGCAAGATTTAGATTCAACCTCTTGCAACCTAGAAATTAAACTCTTAATCCCTTGATAACTTGTAATACACTTATTACAAGCCACTTTGCAATACACCTATTACAAAGACTTCAACTCATGACTAACTCTAGTCACGACACAAACACTAAGGGTTTATGGTTTACAAAGATTTCCTACACAATGCTTCTAACTAAGCTAAGTAGGAATTACAATGAAGAGTAAATAGAAAGATACAACTCAACTACAGTAATACACCAGACTTGTTATGGAACTGGTCCGTAGTAGTGTTGCACTTTGTTCTTGATACACTTGTGACTTCAATGCTCTATATCAAATCTTGAATGCTTGAGAGATCTCACAAGTGTTTTGGTGATGTTTTGTTATAATGCATCTTGTTAATGCCCTTTGGATGACATCACATGGATGATGTAAATACTTGGTTGATACAAAGACTTTCCCGATGAGAAGTGACTGCTGCATTGTTTCTGCATTGTAGCGTGTACAGTGCATGCAGTCACTTTCCAGCTTTAGAGTTGACTTCGTACTACTGTCAGGGAAACTCAAGGGGATCAGGTCCCTGTGTTGATCCTTTATCTACTGAATTCATAGCAACTCACATTGGCTGGAGTATGTTGATTTGAGTTGTGTACCAAGTGTGTCAGATTCCTTATCTAGTTCTTTGACAGTAAGTTTGTTAGATCATCAAAACATAAAGCTAAGGTACTGTAAACCCATCAAAATTACATTAAGCTCTTTTAGAAAGTTCCCAAGCCAAACAACCTCTTTAGCCGCCTCAGATGCAACCACATATTCAGCTTCCACGGTGGAATCAGCAACATGTGATTGCTTGATGCTCCTCCAACTTATGGCTCCACCTCCTTAGGTAAAAACATATCATGAGATAGATTTTCTAGAGTCTCCATCTGACTGGAAATCTGAACAATATAGCAAATGGGTAAAAGATCACCTGAGTGATAAACCAACATATAATCCCTAATCCTTTTCAAGTACTTGATTATATGTTTAACGACACTCCAGTGTTCTCGTCCAGGGTTAGACTGAAATCTACTAACCATGCCAACAGTAAAACAGATACCAGGTCTAGTACATAGCATAACATACATGAGACTCCCTACAACAGAAGCATAAGGGACCACCTTCATCTTTTCTATCTCACCAGTCGTTCGAAAAAGAGATTCCATTCTAAAAGGGAGAAAGCCATTTTTAGAATATTTCATGCTAAACCTGGTGAGAATAATATCAATATAAAGTGCTTGGGATAAGCCTAATATCTTTTGCTTGCGATCTCGCATAAGCTTGATCCCAAGGATATGTGCCGCCTGTCCCAAGTCTTTCATATCAAAACGTGAGGACAACCATTTCTTTACTGAATTCAACATGCTCACATTATTTCCTATGAGAAAAATATCATCTACGTACAAAACCAAAAATGTAACTTTATCTCCATCCCACTTCTTATAGACACAAGACTCATTTTCACATTGATCAAAACCGAAGGTTTTAATCGATGCACCAAAACAAGTGTTCCATGCTCTAGAATCTTGTTTCAATCCATAAATGGATTTCTTTAATTTACACAACATGTGCTCATTGCCACTTTTTATGAAACCAACTGGTTGTGCCATATGATGCACTCATCAAGACTTCTATTTGGAAAACCCATCTTGACATCCATTTGCCAAATCTCATAATCGTAATGAGCAGCAATGGATAAGAGAATCCTAATGGATTTAAGCATGGCTACTGGCGAAAAGGTTTCCTCATAATCGATCCATTCTTTTTGAGTAAGCCCTTTTGCAACAAACCCAGCTTTAAAATTTTTCACTTTTCCATCCACTCCTCTCTTTTTCTTATAGATCCATCTACAACCAATGAGTTTAACTCCAGTAGGTGGTTCTACAAGATCCCAGACTTGATTGGAGTACATGGACTCCATTTCAGTTTTCATAGCAGTAATCCATTTATCAGCATCTGTATCCTATAGTGCTTCATCGTAATTAATAGGTTTTGTGTTAGGATATTCAGGAATTCTCTCATAATATTCTCCCAAGATCGCAAAGCAGAGAGGTTTTCTAATAATTCTCTCACTACGACTAGTCACTATAGGTGCAGTTTTGTTGTTGAATCACAACATCATTTTCCAGAACTAAAGCGTCAATGTTATCCTCCACACGTTGTGGTGCTGGGATATCATTAACTTCTTCCTGGAGTGCAGGCTGCAAAACAATTTCAGTCTACTCAACAATTTGATGTTTCTCAACAATCTGAGGTTGCTCAACATTACTCCTACTACTTTGGGGTAGTGAGATGTCAGACAATTGCTCTTGTGCATTCTGCTACCTATTGATATTTCTCCTACTACGATAATGCAGTGATATGTTAATACTGGATTTCAGGATACGTTCCACAAATGAGTCATTAGTTACTCCATTACTTAATTCCTGTAAAAACTAGTTTACTTCTAGGAATATGATTCATTAAATAATCCTCTTCTAAAAATCTGGCATTTGTCGTAACAATTACCTTCTTTTCTTTGGGACAATAAAATAAATCGTCTTTAGTTCCTTTTGGATCTCCAATAAAAAAGCATACTTCTGTTCTCAATTCCAATTTATCCGCTTTCCCTTTCAGCACATTTGCTGGACAAACCCAAACCCGAATGTGCCGTAAATTTGGCTTGCGCCCAGTCCACAATTCTATTGGAGTTAAAGGTACTGACTTTGAAGAAACCAAATTTAGAATGTAATTTGTTGTTTCTAAAGCATATCCCCAAAAGGAAGAAGGCAAATTGGAATAACTTAACATTGATCTAACCATTTCCATAAGGGTCCTATTTCTTCTTTCTGCCACACTATTTTGTTATGGTGTTCATGGAGCAGATAATTGAGATGTAATTCCACAATCTGATAAGTATTTAATGAATTCCGCAGAAAGGTATTCACCACCACGATCAGATCGCAATGTTTTGATATATTGACCATGTCGTTTCTCCATTTCCGTCTTAAATTCTTTGAATTTCTCAAAGCATTCAGACTTACGGCGCAACAGATAAATGTAAACTTATTTTGTGTAATCATTTGTGAAAGTCACAAAATACTCAAAACCACCTTTTACATGTATATTCATAGGGTCACATAAGTTAGAAGTGAATTAATTCTAACTTATCGCTGACTCTATTTCCTTTTGAGGGAAAATGTCTCTTGGTCATTTTACCTTCTAAACAGGATTCGCATCTTGGCAGTGACTCCACTTTCAATGAAATCAAAGGTCCATCAGAGACCAATCTCGAAATCCTATTTAGATTTATATGACCTAGACGTAAGTGCCACAAATAAGTTCGACTCAATTTAGAAATACGTTTTCTTTTATGTGGCAGATTAATGTTATTTAATTCTTTTGGTTGTTGTAGAACATGGGGAGATATATCAAGAATAAAAAGGTCGTGTATTCTAGCAACAACGTAGATAAAACATTTATTAAACTCAATACAACAGAGTTATTAGCAAAATAAGCATTATAACCAGCATCCATTATTTTTGAAACTGAAATCAAATTCCTTCTAATAGAAGGTACATAAAAAACATCTTTCAAAATTAAAACTCTATCACTACTAAACAAAACTCTAATATCTCCTAATGCTAAAGCTTGTGCTGGCTCGCCATTGGCTTGAAAAATGCAAATTTCATTCTCACTTAGCCGTCACATTTCCTAAAACCCCTGAAAAGTAATGCATATATGATTAGTAGCTCCTGAATCTATACATCAAAACATGGTAGAGACAGCCGCTAAACAAGTTTCAACGATATTTAAATTTGAATTACCCTGCCTATTCGACTTTTCCAGATAGGTAGGACATTGCTTTTTGTGATTCCCAGGTTGCTTGAAATGATAGCAGTTTCCTTTGGGTTTTTCCACACCAGCCGCACCTCCAGGTGCCAAAACCTTTTGAGTCTTATTCTTTTTTCTTACCGCCTTTAGACTTAGAAACCGAAGCTTTATCAACATTGAGTGCCACAACTGGAGTTTGCTGTTTGATAATAAATTTTGCTGCTTGCAACTCATTCAACAATTTCGCCAGTGAAAAATCCATTTGGTTCATATTATAGTTCAAGAAAAATTGTTGAAAACTGTCAGGCAGAGTCTGAAGGACCATCTCAACTTGATATTCCTTATCAATCACAGCTCCAAGGACCTTCAGTTCATTCAGAAGACTCATCATCTTCAGAACATGGTCCCTGATCGATGATCCTTCAGTCATCTTGGTGTTCAAAAGGGCTTTCATGGATGTCTGCTTAGCCGCACAATTTTGCTCGCCGAACATCTCTTTGAGACTTTTGAGCATGTCATAAGCAGACCCCATAGACTAATGTTGATCTTGCAAAACATTCGCCATAGAGGCAAGAATGTAACGTTGCGCCATCTCATCAGCCTTGGCCCATTTGTCATAGGCCTTAACCTGATCATCAGTAGTATTTTTGAGTTTTTCTGGGCACTCATCAGTGATTACAAGTTTGTAACCTTCAGCAGTTAGGACAATATCAAGGTTTCTTTTCCAGTCAACATAATTCGGTCCTTCTAACGTATTTTGGTTCAAAATTGAGGTAAGTGGGTTGAATGAAGACATGGTTAATCTGAGAGATATTGTAATGACCCGACCAATTGTTTTGCTTTATAGAACCCCGTGCTCCTAAATAAGACTTCCTGTATTTTCTTTTATTGATTGATGACTTGCGGGGATGGTTGGTTCCGGATTTGGAAGTGTTTGGGCTGGAATTGGAACACTTAGTTCCTTAAGATTGGCCTTAAAGGCCAAGTTTGACTTCGGTCAACATTTTTAGAGAACGACCTTGGAATCGGGATTTGAAGGTTCCAATGGTTTCTTATGATGATTTCGAACTGGGCGTATGTTCGGAACAAGTTTTGGATGACTCGGGGGCGTTTCGGTGCCAAATAGTGAAATAAGATTCTTGAAGTTCTATAATTGAGTTTTGGAACGTGTTTTGAGGATATCGAGGTCCAAATGGAATTCTAAAACCGGGAATAGTTCCGTAGTGTCATTTATGACTTGCTCGCAAAATTTGGTGTCGTTTCGAGTAGTATAAGTACATTTTGGCGTGTTGGAAGTAAATTCAAGAACTTAAAGTTCATAAGTTGAGTTTAGTTGGTTTTGGGGTACAATTCTTAGATTTAATGTTGTTTCGGGCGTTCCGTAGGTTCGAGCGAGTCCGTTTTGTGATTCAGAACTTGTTGGTATATTCGAACGGGGCCTCGGGGGCCTCGGATGTCATTCGAATGACGCGTGAGATGAGTCCCAGCTCAAGTGAGCTGCTGGGTCACAAGTTCTAGTGTGACCACACCTGCAGTTGGCCAGCCGCAGGTGCGAGACCGTAGAAGCGGTCGAAGCCTCGCAGGTGCGATCCTTGACCGGATGCCAGAATTCGCAGATGCGGTTCCCCCTTTCGCAGGTGCAGTCCGCATGTGTGGGCATCCCTTTGCAGGTGCGATGCCCGTCAACCTCTCTCTTTCCTGCAGATGCGGACGATTGTCTGCAGAAGCGAGACCGCAGGTGCGGTCCACGCGCCGCAAGTGCAAAAATCACTGAAGGCAGTGGCCTTCATTTAATACGGGAGTTTGTCATTTTTGACTCACTTCACTCAACTCTTGGGCGATTTGGGAGCTGCAAAAGGGGATATTTTTACCTAGCTTTGTGAGGTAAGTAATTCCTACATCATGTGAGTTTAATACATAGTTTATGGTTAGATTTCAACATGTAAATTAGTGAAATATATAGGTTTGGAGTAAAACCTAGAGTTTTTGATAAAAATAAGATTTAACCACGAACTTTGTGATGGAATCTAGTAAAATCATATATTATTGATCCTTAGGTTATGGGTAATAAATTTCTCCAAGAATTTCTGAAATCCGAGCATGTGGGCCTGGGGGTGAATTTTAGGAATCTTACAAATAGGCTTGGGTAATCACTTAAATTGTGGAATTATGAACTTTTGAGCATAGATTGACTAGTTTATGTAATGTTTGGCTAGTTTCGAGTTGTTGGGCGTCAAATTTGGAGGTTTGGGCGCGTTCTTGAATCGGGAAGTAGGCTTGATACGAGGTAAGTATCCTTTCTAACCTTGTAAGAGGGAATTGTCTCCATGGGTGAAATAATTCATTATGTGCTACTATTTGTGGGGACTACGTACGCACGAGGTGACAAGAGTCCGCACATAGCTATTATTGTACTTATGTACGGGTAGTCTAAGACCCGAAAGCATGCTATACTTGAATTATTTTGTATTACTGCGGAGTAGAGTAACTGGTTAACTCATCAGGCGGCATCCCTGAAGATTGCAGGTTCAAGTCCTGTCCCCGCCTTGCCCTCCTTTCCTGTGTTAACAAGAAGGAATGGCGGGACGCTAAAGAGAGGGCTATGAGACTAGTGCAATCAGGTAATCGACCAAGTAATCCACATACATGATAAAAGAGCAGCAAAGAACCACCAGTAGAAATTCCTATCCGAGTTCCCATTCCACATTCATTCAAAGTATTCTCCCCTTGCCATGCTTCAACCAGCTGCTTTGCGGACTGCTCTTGCTCTTACTGCTCTTTCCTATGCTTCCTGCTTCTGACTACTTGCCTTTCCCTCACCGTCATTGCCTTCCCACTTGATATCTCATTTTGACAATTTAAATTGCTTAAGTCACGTCAAACTAGTAAATGAATTCCTAAATAACTTAAACTTCATTTTTCTGAATCGTAAAAAGGGAATTGACCTTCCCTCGGATAAGTGTTTCCTGATAAAGTATGGATTGACTATTTGAATGTGTGTATCTATGAGTACCTGCGTTGCATGTATGATTCGCGAGTGGGGTAACTCTATTATTTATAAATTTACCGCGTCGCACGTATGATTCGCGAGCATGGGTAATATATGCATCTATTGTTCGCGCCATTCGACCCTTCGGTAGTGCATATTTACTTTCTGTTGGATCGGGCCGTACGTCCTCGGCATATTATGTGCATGCTAATCGCTTGGTATTTTCCTGTGATTGTTAAACCGTTAAAAATGCCCTGAAGAATAAAGTAGTAATCTGTTTGATAGGAATTGACACATAAAAATACTTGTGAAACGATTTTGTCGTTTCTTTCTCTTATTGTTATTCATCTTTGATACTCAAGCTTAGCATTATATTTAGATAAATTGTTTTTGCCTAGTAAGTGTCAAGTCGACCTCTCGTCGCTACTTCTTCGAGATTAGACTGGATACTTACTGGTTACATAATGTTTATGTACTCATGCTACGCTTCTGTACTTAAATGTACAGGTTCTGAAGCAGGTGAATCTGGTTATCATCCCGGAGCACGTTCTTGACTCCACGAGATCAGAGATTCCACGGTGAGCTGCTTCTCTTGATGTCGTTTAGCAACACGTTAGAGTCTTTCCCTTCTGTTATTCTGTCTATATCCTCTCAGACAGTAGGATAGACGTATTCTTTTGATTTCCTTCTACTAGATGCATGTATACTTATGACACCAATTCCTGGCACACACACTGGTAGACTATTCTTTTGGACATGTAACTATTTAAAACTTAACTTTTGATCGTTGCAATTAAATTGCCTTTGATACTTGTGATTTTCTTATGCACGTGACAAGAACTCAAGTATTGTTAATAAAGTTTTATAAAATTAAATGGAACTCACTAGACCAATTATATTGGCTTGCTAACATCGACGTGGGGCACCATCGCGACCTAGATTAGGATTTGGGTCGTGACAACTTGGTATCAGAGCTCTAGGTTCACGTAGATCTCACAAGTAACGAGCAAACCCAATAGAATCTTGCAGATCGGTACAGAGACGTCTGTATTTATCTTCGGGAGGCTATATGGTGTTAGGAAATCTCTCTTTATTCATCTTCTGTCGTGCGATTGATAGTATATTAAATCTCACTCTTCTATTCTCTCACAGATGGTAAGGACGCACACGACTGACATTCCGTACCCGGGAGGAGCTACTCTCCCCATTGCTAGAGGTCGAGGTAGAGGTCAGGGGAGGGCGCCAACCCGAGGTAGGGCACGAGGGCATCCTAGAGATGCCCCAGTTGCACCACCAGCAGAGGACCCTATCATTGAGGAGCAGGGCGAGGTGCCCGTAGCAGATCTTGCTCCGATGGATTTCATGATAGCGTTGGGATTTCAGGAGGTCATGGGCCGTATGATGCAGTTCATGGCCACTATGACCCATGATGGTTTATTTCCAGCAGACCCGACCACATCTCAGGCGGGAGGGGGAGAACAGACCCCTACTGCCCAGGCCCCAGGACATGCAGCTGGGGTTTATCAGACTCCGAGTACCCTACCCGTGGGCGGAGCCCAGCCAGTTGCAGCAGTAGTGTGAGCATGTGATTTTTCACCTACCAAAGGCCCCTACAAAATTCGATAAATAAATTAATTTCATAGGTTTTATTGANAGCTGTGAGCATGTGATTTTTCACCTACCAAAGGCCCCTACAAAATTCGATAAATAAATTAATTTCATAGGTTTTATTGATTATCAGTGATTAATTGTGAAAGATTTGTACTTTTCTGGGCATATACATAATTCATTTTTTTAAACTTGTTCAAAATTGCATCACTATTATCAAAGAATTGTAAAGTTATAATTAACTGAATAATAGACGAGCAATGTTTATTTAATGTAATGTATTTTAATAATTAACTACTAAAACTAATCATCTTTATTCATTAAATTATAGATTAATTAAGGATATAAAATTGGTCATTTTATTCTTGATTAATCCGTAAAATAGATGAAAAGTAGATCTAGATTAGTTATTATATTTTTTGGATTATAACCTAAATTAGATTTAATTAGTTTAATTAATCAAAGGAAGTTGAAAAATCGGACCTGGGCCAAGAAGTACGCAGGCCCAATCCCCATATGCCCAAACAACCAGGCCCAAACCAAACCCTTAATCCGGCCTGCCCCCATAAAAGCCAAACGACACCGTTTCGCCCCCCCATTAAANTGATCTTAAAGAGAGTTATAATCGGACCTGGGCCAAAGCTGCCCAGGCCCAAATCTTTTTCTTTTTTTTTAAAAAAACACCCAAACAACCCAGCCCAAACCCTTAACCCGGCCTGCCCCTATAAAAGCCAAACGACACCGTTTCTCCCCCCATTAAACCCCAATCGTTGGATCATTTTGATCCAACGGTTCCGAACCCCACTCCCCTGAACTATATATATGTCCAAAACCAAACCCCACCCCCCTCCATTTCACCAAACCTAATCCCCTCATCCGCCTCTCTCTCTCTCTCTCTTCTCTCTAACAATAAACCCTAGCCGCCCCCAGACTCCCACCGCTTTCCGGCCACCGGAACTCGACCAAACGCCACCAACTTTCCACTAGACAATCACCATCGCCCCTCTACCACCTTCTATCACTGGTTTCCCTAAAAAACCAGTCCATTTGCACTAATTCCAGATCTAAGAATCTGGGAAACCCCTGAAATTCCTCCCCGGACGATTCGAGGTCAACCAATGGGTTAGACCTTCATGGGTCGATTGCTCTTAACAAGAGAAATCGATTCATGAAGGTTTGATTCATTTTGTCTTAAAAGAAAAAACCCCATCAGATCTGGTAAGGCCCCAGTGACCCCCTCCTCTTTTACCAGACCAAGTACTTTTAACATGCTAATTACCGCTTTCATTCATGTTTTTTTATGCTCAATCTGTTAATATTTTCTTTTGACTTTTTCTGTTTTTCTTTTTTTTTCTTCTAGATTTGCATGCGTTGATTAGGTAGCATCCGTGTTTAGGTTTTAGGATTTTCTGTTAATCCTTAATTAATTAGATTTTTT
>ML434674.1:46452-77100 GCA_005239525.1 Nicotiana knightiana | reverse complement strand
ATTTAAGCCAAGTTTAATCATTAAGCGACCGTGCTAGAACCACGGAATTCGGGAGTGCCTAACACCTTCTCCCGGGTTAACAGAATTCCTTACCCGGATTTCTGGTTCGCAGACAATTTAAACAGAGTCAAATTTCCTCAATTTGGGATTTAAACTGATGACTTGGGACACCATATAATTATCCCAAGTGGCGACTCTAAATAAATAAATAATCTCATTTTTGATTATGTCACTTAAAATGGAAAAACTCTCTTATTACCCTTACCGGTGAAAAGGGAGGTGTGACAGGCGCTTTCGTCAACAAAGGGATCAGAGTTCAAAGGAAAATAGGAGATCAAATAATAACCACAACCACCAGCCTCGACTCAGTCAAAAAAGCAGGGAGCGGAAGAGGATGATGATTATTGTATCCCTCAATCCTTCATTATCCCCGAAGACTCTGACGCCACCAAATCGACATTCAAAGAGTTGGAACGCGTTATTTTGATCGAATACCTACCCGATCAAAAGGTATACCTGGGTATGGAGTTAACCCCCAAACTCAGGAACAACTCATTAAATTTCTCATTGATAATATGGATTGTTTTGCTTGGTCCCACTTAGATATGACAGGGATCCCACCGGAGATCACAACACATCGATTGAGCCTGGACCCGAAGTTCAGACCGGTAAAAGAAAAGACAAGGCCCCAGTCCAAGGTAAAACATGCATTCATCAAAGACGAGGTAACTGAACTTCTCAAAATAGGATCCATTCGGGAAGTAAATTATCCTGAATGGTTAGCGGACATAGTGGTAGTCCCTAAAAAAGGGAACAAACTTAGGATGTGCGTAGATTATAAAGACTTAAACAAAGCATGTCCCAAAGACTCTTATCCTCTGCCGAATATCCATCGCATGATCGATGCCACGGGATCCTTAGTTTTCTCGACGCCTACTCCGGGTACAATCAAATGTAAATGAACCCGTAGGATCAGGAAAAGACTTCATTCATCACTAAATATGGCATGTATTGTTACAACGTAATGCCATTTGGACTAAAAAATGCAGGTGCTACTTACCAACGCCTAGTGAACAAAATGTTCAAAGAACAAATATGTTACATCTCGCATTTTTCGTACGTTAAAGTTTCGTCTTTAGTTAATTGACGTAGACTCGGGATGAGATGTTCTTGAGATTATAAGCATTATAATATTTCAAACACATGATGAGTAAATTCGTAAAGGAGAGAAGGTAAGCAAATAGAAGAAAATGAGTTTCGTCGAAGGTTGTCGATTTGGGATAAAATACGGTCCGAGCGATAATAATCGATATTTATGGACTAGCACCATACAAGGTACCACATGACCATGATAGTATGATGTATAAAGTGTATTAAAAATAAGTAGAATTTTAAGTAATTTGAGATAATTCTTAATTATGTGGGTAATTGGTTAATTATCAAGTAACGAGGTATTACCTAATTAACTAATTGGTTATGGGATAAGATTAAAACCCCTCCCCAGCCCCACGTGGCAGCAAGCCACTACCCAAAACAAATGACTCATTAGTCATGTTGGGTTAGGTGGCAATCAATTAAAAGAAAATTCTTGAAATTCAAAGAGGCTACATATCTTTTAACAAATTAAAAGATACATATCTTCAACATTTGAGAGAATAGAAAAGGCTCTACATGAGACTATCTGAAGCTAACAAAAAAGGAAACCTGAAGCCAACATTGAAGGCAATCTGAAGCTAAGGATCTTTAACAATTCAAACAGAGGTTTCGTAGTATCGGAAGCAACGTGAGATTTTGCAATTTTAAAGGAGTACGGTGTAAACTTTCTCAAGAATATCATATGGATTTTTCCTTACTCCTGGTATGTTAAGGCTAAGCCCTTCCTTTATTTTGGCATGATCTTGTAATTACATATGTTTGATAACGAGACATAAATAGAAGTTCATACTCCCGAATTTATACATTATCCTAGTCTCATAAGTTAAAGTATTCTCCCTTATCGAGACTTTATGTTCAATTGAGTATTCTCTTCTTCCAGTCAAGAGAGCAGAGGATCTATATATACAGTATTACAGTATTTTCATTACCATCGAGCTATAATCTATGGGCGGACCCCTATTGGGCAACCTCAGATCAGATGGTAAGTTATATACCGAGCCTACTATGGCCGAGCGCCTATGAGCGAGCCTAGAATGGCCGAGATACAGAGCCTAGTATGGCTGAGCTCCTATGAGCGAGCCTACTACGACAGAGCAGTTATATATATATATACCGAGCCTTATAGGGCCGGACATCTATTATTTACTATATTGAGAGAGTTGAGTCAGTATCAGCACGTGTGCATATCTTCAGATTATCTTTGACTCCTAGTTAGTTTCAGCTATTATATTATCAGTTCAATTTTAGATTTCAATTATATTATTGCCTTACATACTCGGTACATTATTTCGTACATACGTCTCTTTTTCTGGGGATGCTGCATTTCATGCGTGCAGGTTCAGATAGACAGGCCGGTAGACCTCCTCAGTAGGTGTTGCCAAAGTTCAACTTTATCAGTAAGCTCTACGTCCTTCGGAGTTGCCGGGTCTAGAAGTTTTGTGTACATCTTGTGTATATATGCATATAGGTTATGGGTAGGTCGAGGACCTATTCCGATCATGGTACATCCATCAGCAGAGGCTTGTAGACATATCCTGTCAGTTAGTGCAGTATGTTGGGCTTGTAGGCCCTGTATGTATATTTTGTTGGCTTGTCAGTTGTAGTATTTTTTACGGCTTGCCGGCCCAGCTTTATATTGACATTTAGTCAGTGTTAGTTTCCATTCAATTTTATATTTTTCTTCACAAATTGTCTTGCAATGTGGCCCCTGGCTAAAGTATGACATTATATGTCCAGAGTTCCTGAGACGCAAATCGGTACGCAAGGATAGATGAGGCACTGGGTGCCAGTCTCGCCCCCAGGCTCGGGGCGTGACAAAAGTGGTATAAGAGAAGTTCTGTCCTAGGGAGTCTACAAGTCGTATCTATTAGGGTCTTGTTTATAGATGTGTGGTGCACCACATTACATAAGCAAGGGACTACAGGGCATTTAGGAGTTGGTTACCTTTCTTTCAAATCTAAATCGTGTTGTAGAATTGTGTTATAGGAAATTTGAGTTAAACTTACACGTTGGCGTTTTCCTGAATAGATGACAGTAACTAGGAAGACTACAGCTGGCCAGAGGAGAGATACAACAGTAAGTGAGAGGACTAGCTAGGGGTGTGCATTCGATTTATCGATTCGATTTTGACCCTTATCGATAATTACTTATCGATTATCGATTTGTACATATGCTTATCGTTATCGTTTCAATAAGGTTTCGATTTTTTTGATTTTGGTTTATCCATTTTTGGGGATTATTGATTCGGTTATTGATTACACCAATAAGAAAATTTACGGGATTCCACCAATAAGAAAATTTGCTAGCTCTAAGCGATGTTGTCATGTTTAGTACCCTTACTTAATATATGTATACTATGTGTAAAACATGTATAAATAGTGGATAGCTAATAGACATAGATGACTAATCACTACTGTATCATACCAAATGATACTACGATTAATTGATTATATTCAGGCAGACTAATTATTCTTCAGCTCCTAACCTAACTGACCAAAAGAACTTCTACCAAATTACAATCAACTTACTGAGAGAACCCATTTGAAGATAGATAATTACCAGATCTTTGGGAGAAACCGAGAAAGGAGGAATTTTGAGTGAAAAAAATTTAAGGCTTCAGCAGTTCAGCTCTAAAGAGGCAGAAGCAGAACAACGTTGAGGCTTCAGATTCTGAAATCTGAACTGAAGCAAAGCCGCTCGTCGGCGCCTGAACTGAAGCAGAAGTCGTTACTGAATCGTGAAGATNATATAGACCATTTATCCACTCTATGTTCCTACTACTTCATTCCTTAGTATCTACTCTATCATTTCTTACCTTACATTCATGCTGAATTTGAGTACAAATTGTCTCAGGGCTAGGGGTGTGCATTCGATTTATCGATTCGATTTTGACCCTTATCAATAATTACTTATCGATTATCGATTTGTACATATGCTTATCGTTATCGTTTCAATAAGGTTTCGATTTTTTTGATTTTGGTTTATCCATTTTTGGGGATTATCGATTCGGTTATCGATTACACCAATAAGAAAATTTACGGGATTCCACCAATAAGAAAATTTGCTAGCTCTAAGCGATGTTGTCATGTTTAGTACCCTTACTTAATATATGTATACTATGTGTAAAACATGTATAAATAGTGGATAGCTAATAGACATAGATGACTAATCACTACTGTATCATACCAAATGATACTACGATTAATTGATTATATTCAGGCAGACTAATTATTCTTCAGCTCCTAACCTAACTGACCAAAAGAACTTCTACCAAATTACAATCAACTTACTGAGAGAACCCATTTGAAGATAGATAATTACCAGATCTTTGGGAGAAACCGAGAAAGGAGGAATTTTGAGTGAAAAAAATTTAAGGCTTCAGCAGTTCAGCTCTAAAGAGGCAGAAGCAGAACAACGTTGAGGCTTCAGATTCTGAAATCTGAACTGAAGCAAAGCCGCTCGTCGGCGCCTGAACTGAAGCAGAAGTCGTTACTGAATCGTGAACAGGAGGGTAGGGCCGTAGGGGAAAATCTTGAGGCAGAAGCAGCGTGAAGTCGTGAAGAGGAAAGGAAATAATAGGGTAGGGGAAATTAGAAAATAATAAGGGTAGAAGAAAATGGAAATAATAAGTTAGGGTAAAGTTGGAAACCACGGGAAAAAAAAATTATCTTATCGATTTATCGATAAACTGATAAGCGAAGTACACAAAATCAAAATCGATAACTTGATAAAAAAAATTTCGGAATCGAAATCGAAATCGATAAATCGATAACAAATAATCGATTCGATTTATCGATAAACCGATTTGAATGCACACCCCTAGGACTAGCAGGGTACCCCCAGTTGATGGGGCCCAATCAGAGACCCAGGGAGAGACCCCTACCCAACCATTACCGGCTCCTCCACTACCTGAGGAGATTCCTAGGGAGAAAGCATATCCAGTTCCTCATCCGCTTCCATCAGATCAGGACTTGAGGAGTGATGTGCATTTGTTGACACAGTTGGTAACTACCCAGCAACATGCTAGGGAATCCGCTAGTGTAGGACCTTCTGAGGGATCTGAAAGTTCAAGGGTCCGAGAGTTTATTGCTTTGAGTCCCCCAGAGTTCACGAAGACAGATTAAAGGGAGGATCCGCAGGATTTCATAGATCAGCTTCACAGGATCTTTCGGGTTATGCATGCCACGGAGAAAGAGGCAGTTGAGCTAGCAGCTTTTCGACTCCGAGATATAGCCATCCTTTGGCACGAGGGATGGGAAAGGTCCAGGGGACGTAATGCACCTCCAGCTATTTGGGAGAATTTTTCAGATTCCTTCCTTGACTAGTACTTACCGCGACAGATCCGACAGGCTCGAGTCGATCAGTTTCTAGACCTCAAGTAGGGCAATATGAGTGTTCGAGAGTATAGTCTCCATTTTGACTCATTAGCTAGATATGCACCATCCATAGTTGCTACTATGTGGGACATGATCCACAGGTTTATAGTAGGGTTGGCCCCATAGTTGACCGAGGCATGTGCCACCGTCGCATTGCAGGATAGTATAGATATCTCACAGATTCAGGCATTCACCCAAAATATAGAAAGCGGTAGGCGACAGCAGTAGGTTATGGAGAGGACCGAGTCAGGGCAGCGTAAGAGGATGAAATTTGCCAGGTCTTAGGAGTAGTCTCAGGGTAGTTATAGGCCCCAATACTTTGAACGGCCACTTAGACCTTTACCACCTCAGTTACAGGGTTACAGGTACTGTTACACTCAGTCAGGACCAGGTGAGAGCTCACAGGCGTCGGGTTTGCAGCGACAATGAGATTCAGGGCGGACATGGTCATTTTTTTCGCGGTGTGACATCTGTGGTAGAGGAAATTTAGGCCAATACCAAGCCGATTATAATTCTTGTTATACATGTGGACGTCCGGGGCATATGATGCAAGATTTCCCAAATAGAGATTTTGGGGGTATGGCACAATCAGTGAATTCAGCAACTTGATCATCTATGTATGTGCATCTTTCAGGGCGCAAGTCTTAGTCTTCGGTTGGTAGAGGTCGAGGCAGAGGTAGAGGTTCCAGTTCAGGTGGTAAACATAATAGTAGTTATGTTTTAGCGGGTCGACAAGACCAGGAGTCTTCACCAGACGTTGTGACGGGTGTGTTGACCATTTTCTTTCACGATGCTTATGCCTTGATAGACCCGGGATCTACTTTATCGTGTATTACCCCATTTCTCACGGTGAAGTTTGGTATAGTGCCTGAAATACTAAGTGATCCTTTTTGCGGTATCTACACCGGTCGGAGAATCGATTATTGCTAGACGGGTTTACCGAGGTTGTACGGTGTCAACTTATGGTCATCAGACCTCAACCGACCTAGTAGAGCTAGAGATGTTGGATTTTGATGCTATCATGGGCATGAACCGGTTGGTAGCTTGCTATGCCACAGTTGATTGTCGAGAAAAGATAGCTAGATTTCATTTTTCGGGTGAGCCAGTCCTTGAATGGGTAGGTAATACAGCGACACCCAGAGGTAGGTTTATTTCTTATCTGAAGGCGAGGAAGATGATCGCCAAAGGCTGCATTTATCATATTGTGCGATTTAGGGATGCAGATGAGGAGATACCTATACTTCAGTCTATTCCAGTAGTCAAAGAGTACACATATGTATTCCCAAATGAACTTCCAGGTATTCCTCCAGAAAGAGAAATTGATTTTGGCATCGATTTGCTTCCGGGAACTCAACCAATATCCATCCCTTCGTATAGAATGGCACCTGCCAAATTGAAGGAGTTGAAGGAGCAGTTAAAAGATTTGCTAGAGAAAGGTTTCATCAGGCCCAGTAACTCACCTTGGGGTGCCCCTATACTGTTTGTATGGAAGAAAGACGGCTCGCTGAGGATATGTATCGATTATAGGCAACTTCACAAGGTAACTATTAAGAATAAGTACCCACTTCCAAGGATAGATGACCTGTTTGATCAGTTGCAGGGAGATAGATGCTTTTCAAAGATAGATTTGAGGTCGGGGTACCATTAGGTCAGAGTTCGGGAGAAAGATATTCCCAAGACAGCCTTTAGAACACGATATGGCCATTTCGAGTTGCTTGTCACGTCCTTCGGGTTGAGGAATGAACCTTCCATATTTATGGACTTGATGTATAGCCTATTCTGGCCATATCTAGATCTGTTAGTGATAGTCTTTATTGATGATATCCTGGTTTATTCACGTTTAGAGGATGAGCATGCAAACTACCTGCGAGCGGTACTCCAAACCCTCCGTGATAATAAATTGTATGCTAAGTTTTCTAAATGTGAGTTCTGGTTGAAGTCAGTAGCATTATTGGGGCACATTGTATCCGATGGAGGTATAAAGGTAGACACTTAGAAGATTGAGGCTGTGAAATCCTGGCCTAGACCTACCACTCCGACAGAGATTCGTAGCTTTCTAGGCTTAGCAGGATACTACCGGAGGTTCGTAAAGGGTTTTTCTTCTGTTTCAGCACTATTAACAAAGTCGATGCAAAAATCAACTAAGTTTCAGTGGACAGAGGCCTGTGAGCAGAGTTTCCAGGAGCTTAAAAACAGGTTGACCTCAGCGCCAGTTCTAGCACTTCCAGAGGGCCCGGATGGTTACGCCATGTATTGTGATGCCTCAGGTGTCATGTTAGGATGTGTCCTGATGCAACATGGGAAAGTAATTGTGTATGATTCAAAGCAATTAAGGAAGCATGAGCGGAATTATCCGACCCACGACATCGAGTTAGCTATGGTTGTCCATGCATTTAAGATATGGCAGCATTATTTATATGGTGTTCATGTTGATGTATTCACGGATCATAAAATCCTGCAATATATCTTCAAGCAAAAAGAGTTGAATTTGCGACAGAGGCGATGTCTTGATTGAAAGATTACGATGTTAACATTATCTACCATACAGGGAAAGCTAATGTTGTAGAAGATGCCTTAAGTCGTCGATCTATGGGTAGCTTAGTACACGTAAAGTCCAAGAAAAGATAATTAACTAGGGAGATTCATCAATTGGCTTGTTTGGGGGTTCGATTAGTAGACTCTGACGATGGTGGAGTTGTACTCCAAAATACTGCAAAATCATCTCTCAAAGCTGAAGTAAAGGAGAGGCAGTACGAGGACCTAGAGTTGATCGAGTTAAGAGAGCGAGTCCCGTAGAAGAAGAAGTCATTGTTATAACTCAAAGGAGATAGGGTTCTCAGATACATGGGTCTTTGTGTGTTCCAGATGTAGCAGGGCTACGAGACAGGATTATGTCAGAGACACATTATTCGTGGTACTCCATTCACCTTGGGTCGACAAATATGTATCACGACATTAAGAAGGTGTACTAGTGGAACGATATAAAGAAGAACATTGTTGAGTTTGTCGCTCAGTGTCCTAGTTTTCAGCAGGTGAAGATAGAGCTACCAGAAGCCCGGAGGG
The DNA here is from genome assembly GCA_005239525.1 of Nicotiana knightiana. Classification (NCBI taxonomy): domain Eukaryota; kingdom Viridiplantae; phylum Streptophyta; class Magnoliopsida; order Solanales; family Solanaceae; genus Nicotiana; species Nicotiana knightiana. The sequence continues at coordinate 68,506 of ML434674.1, read as the reverse complement.
CTAATGTAGACTATAGAGATCTCGATGTGGAAATGGGAGGTGATAAACATGGACTTTGTCACGGGTTTACCTCGTTCTCATCGTAAGTTCGATTCCATATGGGTGATAATTGATAGGCTCACGAAATCAGCTCATTTCCTACCGGTCAGATCTATATATATAGCAGAATATTATGCAAAGTTATATATTAAGGAAATAGTGCGGCTACACGGAATACCAGTATCTATTATATCTAACAGTGGCGCCCAGTTTACAACACATTTTTGGAGGTCATTTCATAGAGGTCTAGGGACTCATGTGAATCTCAGCACAAATTTTCATCCATAGACTGATGGACTAGCCGAGCGCACAATTCAAACACTCGATGATATGTCACGAGCATGTGTGTTGGCTTTTAAAAGAAGTTGTGATGAACATATATCTCTTATTGATTTTTCATATAATAACAGTTACCACTCCAGTATCCAGATGGCTCCATTCGGGGCTTTGTATGGGCATAAGTGCAGATCTCTTATAGGGTGGTTTGATGTTGGAGAATCTGGGTTACATGGGCCGGACCTGGTTTAACAGGCCATAAAAAAAGTAAAGTTTATCCGGGAGTGACTGTTGACAACTTAGAGTCATTAGAAGTCATATTCTGACGTGCGACAATGAGACTTAGAGTTCGGGGTTAATGACTGGTATTCTTGAAGGTATCACTTATGAAGGGTGTGATGAGGTTTGGAAAGAAGGGAAAGCTTAGCCCACGGCATATTGGGACTTATAGGATCATTCATAGAGTGGTCCAAATAGCTTATGAGTTAGAATTGCCCACAGAATTGGAGTCTGTCCGTCCGGTTTTTCACGTATCCATGCTACGGAAGTGCATTGACGATCCTACCTAAGTGGTGCCCACAGATGATGTACAGATTACGGAGGACTTGTCATACGAGGAAATTCCAGTTGCCATCCTAGACTGACAAATCTGCAAGCTATGGAAAAAGGAAATAGCCTCCGCGAAGGTTTTATGGAGAAGCAAGAATGTGAAAGAGATGACGTGGGAAGTGGAGGAAGAAATGAAGTCTAAATACCCCCTACCTATTTCAAACTGAAGATATGGCTCGAGGTGGGAGACCTCATCACAGCTCTATTCAGGCCGGTAGGTCTTCAGGTAAGCTCTTATTTTTTAATTTCAGAATTTATTATAGACAACTGTGTGATGCCAAGTGTGGCATGTATAGTATGTTTTCTGGCTTCATACAGGGTGGTTTTAGTCTAGTGTACGGAGGAGACTCTGGAAAAATTTTCCCAAAGTATCTAAGAGTAGACATTCGAGAACGAATATTTCTAAGGGGGAAAGGATGTTACATCTCGCATTTTTCATACGTTAAAGTTTCGTGATGCGTGGCTAGAATTCATGATTTTAAGCATTATATACCTTGCATTTTATGTGCTTTAATGATAAAAATACACGTCGTATGTGCCTAATGGGGTTTATTTTATGTGTAGGTGAATTGGAAATGGAAACGGAGCTAAACGGATGCAAATACGTCGAAAAATACGCGAAAGGAGACACCCGGGCGATAGCCGGGCGACAGAGCCAAACAGCCTGACCCAGCCTGGCCTTAGCCAGGCGTTAGAGCCCAAACGCCAGGGGGTGCCTGGCGTTAGCCAGGCGTTAGAGCCCAAACGCCAGGGGGTGCCTGGCGTTAGCCAGGCGTTTGGGCTGAAACGCCAGGGTCCCCAGTCGGCCAGAAATCGAGTTTTGACGGGTTTTAAGTGTTTCCAAGTTGGAATAGAAGTCTTTTACACGTTTAGGGTTCATCCTAAACATATAAATAGACCCAAAAACATCACATTGAGGGGATTTTTGACGGAGGAACACACCACGTTGAAAGAGGATTCTACTTAGTTTTTCTTCTCTTCTCTTCTTTTAGTTTTATAGTTTATTAGTTCTAGAGTTTTGGGTGTTACATGAACGTTGTAGTTGAAGCTTGAATTATTCTTATTGTTTTATCTTAATTGGTTTGTTTATTCAATCTTGTGCTTAATTATTTAATTGCTTGATCACCAATTGAATACTATCTACGAATCTAGGGTTGAACTCGGGAGAGGGAATTCTAGATTGCATATAAGATTGGGTAGAGCAAGATCTTAACCCTTCAGGGGAGCGGATTTGCGGTTAGGATAGGAATATACCTAATCGCCTTGCTTGGTTATTATACGGGAATTATTAATGCGTTCTTGTTAATCCTGATTCCATAGGAATATAGGCGTTAGGTTAGCTTGAATAGGCGAGTTGTACTTCGGGAGAAGGCTACGAGCAATATTAACCTCGTCAATCAATAAACCTGATTAGAAGATTTAGGTCGAAAACTCAACGTGATTGTTTGCCAACCCATAACTCTAGAATATCAAATTACATTGAATTCGTCTTTAAGTTAGTTGTCTCTTTAATCTCTTAATTTACTATTTTAGATTAATTTTAGTTAATTATTTGTTTGAGTTTAGTTTAGTTGATAGTTAATCACAAGTCCCTGTGGGTACGATATCTGGACTTAAAATCTTATATTACTTGTCGACCACGTACACTTGCGTGTGCATTGGGAAATCAACCAACATTTCGTCTTTAGTTAACTGACGTAGACTCGGGGATGTGATTATAAGCATTATGCTATTTCAAACACATGATGAGTAAATTCATGAAGGAGAGAAGGTAAGAAAATAGAAGAAAATTAGTTTCGTTGAAGGTTGTCGATTTGGGATAAAATACCGTCCGAGTGATAATACCCGATATTTATGGACTAGCACCATACAAGATACCATATGACCATGATAGTATGATGTATAAGGTGTATTAAAAATAAGTAAAATTTTGAGTAATTTGAGATAATTCTTAATTATGTGGGTAATTGGTTAATTATCGGGTAACGGGGTATTACCCAATTAACTAATTGGTTATGTTCAATTGAGTATTATCTTCTTCCAGTCAAGAGAGTAGAGAATCTATATATACAATATTACAATATTTTCATTTCTATTGAGCTATAATTGATGGGCAGGCCCCTATTGGGCAACTTTTGATCAAATGGTAAGTTATATACCGAGCCTATTGTGGCCGAGTGCCTATGTGTGAGCCCAGAATGGTCGAGATATAGAGCCTAGTATGGCCGAGCACCTATGAGCGAGCCTACTACGGCAGAGCAGTTATATATATATACCGAGCCTTAGGGACTGACAACTATTTTATTTACTATATTGAGAGAGTTGAGTTAGTATCAGTAGGTGGGCATATCTTCAGATTGTCTTTGATTCCCAGTTACTTTCAGCTATTATATTATCAGTTCAGTTTCAGCTTTCAGCTATATTATTGCCTTGCATACTCAGTACATTATTTCGTACTGACGTCCCTTTTTTGGGGGATGCTGCATTTCATGCGTGCAGGTTCAGATAGACAAACGGGTAGACCTCCTCAGTATGTGTTGCTCGAGTTCAGCTTTATCGGTAAGCTCCACGTCCTTCGGAGTTGCCGGGTCTAGAAGTTTTGTGTACATATTATGCATATATGCATATAGGTTATGCGTAGGTCGGGGCCCTGTTCCGATCAGGGTAAATCTATCAGTAGAGGCTTGTAGACATATCAGGTCAGTTAGTGCAGTATATTGGGCTTGTAGGCCCTGTATGTATATTTTGTTGGCTTATTAGTTGTAGTTGTTATGACGGCCTTGCTGACCCAGCTTTATATTGACATTTAGTCACGTTAGTATCCATTCATTTTTATATTTTGCTTCACAAATTGTCTTGCAATGTGGCCCCTGGACAAAGTATAACATTATATGTCCTGAGTTCCTGAGTCGCAAACTGGTACGCAGGATAGATAAGGCGCCGGGTGCCGGTATCGCCCCCAGGCTTGGGGCGTGACAAAATAGGTAAATAAATTGAGGTATATATTTATGGTATGCTAGTTAATTCCCTGCACACAAAGGACCATATAACACATTTGCAGGAAACCTTCAACATATTGAGAAAATACAACATGAAGCTCAATCCCGAGAAGAGCAAGGTACGCAACTTCCCGTTTACTATGTTAGTCGAACTTTAGGCGAGGCCGAGACCCGGTACCCATACTTATAAAAATTGGATCTTGCTCTAATAAGCACCTTTTGGAGACTAAAACCATATTTTCAGTGTCACCCAATTTGTGTGGTGACCACTTATCCTCTTCGTAATATTTTGCATAAGATCGAACTCTCATGTCGATTGGTCAAATGGGTCATCGAACTCAGTGGGTATTATATCGAGTATCAACCCCCGAACGACCATCAAGTCTCAAATCTTAGCAGACTTCGTGGACAATTTCACGCCAGCCCTTTTAGTAAACTTCGAGGGTGTGGACCCCTTTTACATATGGCGCTTCGAATGTAAAAAGGTCTGGGCTAGGCATCATTTTGAAGCCACCCACAGGCAATACAATTAGACAATCTATCTATGATGACCCAAAGGGTTATCTTGTGTATTAGGACTCTATTATGCGCTTGTTAGCCCTAAAAATCTTTTTTTTACCCTCCTGATTTGCATGCGCAGTGCGGGCATAATTCCGGAAAGCCTTTATGTGGAAAAATTGAAGAAATAATGATTATTGGTCTTAAAAAGGATTTTTAGTTGACTTCGGTAACATTTTGAGTAAACGGACCCGGACTCGTATTTTGACGGTCTCGGTGGGTCCATAGTAAAATATGGAACCTTGTGTATGCCCTGAATCGAATTCCGAGGTCCCTTGCTCGAGATATGAATTTTGACTAAAATTGAATTAAAGAAAAATCAATGATTTTAAAAAATTTGTTTAATGTTCTACCTTGTCGGTATCGGCCCCGTATTGTGGTTCCGGAGCCCGGTATAGGCCCGTCATGATATTTGTACATTGTCTGTGAAATTTGGTAAGAATCAAAGCAGATTCGATGTGATTCGGACTTTCGGTTGAGAAAATAGTAATTCTAAGGTGTTCTTGAGAATTTCATTGGTTTTGGTGCTAAATTCATAGTTTTAGGTGTTATTTTGGCAATTTGATCGCACGAGCAAGTCCGTATTATGTTTTTAGATTGTTTCATGTTTGGTTTGGAGCCCCGAGGGCTTGGGTGAGTTTTGGATAGACTACGAGATGTTTCGGACTTAGAATTTCTAGTGTTTCAACTGTTTCTGGTGCGCAGGTATTTTGTGCTTAGCTATTGTGAAGCCTCTCACGCGATCGCGAAGGGGAAATTGGGCAGGGATGGTTTTCCTCTACGCGAACGGGTGGACTAGGTCACTAACGCGGAGCAACGAGGGTGTTACCCTTCACGAACGCGACCTGTTTATCGCGAACGCGATGAATAAGGGACCTGGGGAGGGGTCAGTAACCTTCTATGTGACCGCAGCACTTGGCTCGCGAACGCGGAGGCCTCGGTGGAGTATGCCTTCACGAACTCATAGGTTACCTCGCGAACACGTAGGAAAATAGGGCCAAAGCTTCGCGATCACGTCAGGCTTCTCGCGAACGCGATGAAGACCTGTCCAGTGTTTTAAAAACAGACTTCAAAGACGGGAATTGTTCAAAATTTCATATCTTTTTCAGTAGAAATCAACCTTAGGCGATTTTTGAAGTGAGAATTCAACACCAAATCATAGGTTTGTGTTCATAAACTCATTTCCTCCAATTTCCATCAACACCCATAAGATTTCTAGTCCTAAATCTTGTTCGTTAAGGGTAGAAATTAGGGATTTTAGGAGAATTGGGGATTTTGTAAACTTGGTAATTTAGACCTCGATTTGAGTTTGTATTCTGAACTAGTTATATATACGGGCTCGGGGGTGAATGGGTAAACGGATTTTGGTCCAAACCTCGAGTTTTGACCAAGTGGGCCCGGGGTCGGTTTTTGACTTTTTGGGGAAAACTTGGGAACTCTATAATTGTGCATTGAAATTGATTTATTTAGCGATAATTGATGGTATTAAGCTAATTATGACTAGATACGAGTGGGTTGGAGGTGAATTCTAGAGGAAATGCAGATCGAGGTAAGTGTCGTGTCTAACTTTGGCTTGAGGGATTAGGTCTTATGTGCTTATTTTCTACATGTTTTGGTTGTTGAGTACAATGTATAGGTGAGTTAAAGAGCACCTATGTGTTGTTATCTGAGTGGCCTGCAGATCGAGGTAAGTGTTGTGTCTAACTTTGGGTTGAGGGATTAGGTATTATGTGCTTATTTGCTACGTGTTTTGGCTGTTTATCACAATGTATAGGTGAGGTGACGAGCACCTATGTGTTGTTATCGAGTCATAGCATGCGAGTGAGTTCTATTCTTGCAATTATTGTAGTCGTTAATCATGTTGTTCATGATTAGCGTAGCCATTTGTGATGTGGGTAACTTCTATCCGGTTTTACTGAGATTGGGTAATTGTTGAATACTGGCTCAAGGTTGAGATTTATATTGTGATATTAAGCATTGATGAAATACTGATTTCCTTGTGATATTTCTATCTATCTGTTGTTATTTATTCTTTGATTGGTGAGGAAGAGTGTAAAGTACGAAGGGTGATGTCGTGCCATGCATTATTTCATATGGTAAGGAAGAGTGTAAATCACGAAGGGTGATGTTGTGCCATTACTTTATTTCATATTGTGAGGAAGAGTGTAAAGCATGAAGGGTGATGCCGTGCCATTTCTTTATTTTATATAGTGAGGAAGAGCGTAAAGCACGAAGGGTGATCTCGTGCCATTTTATTATTTCATATGGTGAGGCTGAGAGTAAAAGGACAAAGGGTGATGCCGTGCAACTTTTTTTACCGTTCCTACTTATTTTATCTATTAAATGCATCTTGATTTATCCGGTTATATCACTGTTTTTGATTTCTTATACTGTGAACCCCTCAGCATGTCCCCTCCCAATATTTCTTGTCTTATTCCTTTTATTGTTGTTATTGCTACATTTATGATTATACTGTTCATATTGTTAGTGGTGTCGTGTCCTAGCCTCGTCACTACTTCGTTGAGGTTAAGCTCGATACTTACCAGTACATGGGGTCGATTGTACTGATACTGCACTCTGCACTTTCTTTGCAGATCCATGTATTGGTCCGAGCTGATTCTGAGATTCATATATGAATTCTACACATGAGACCTAAGGTAGATCTGCCGATGTCCGTAGATTCCTGGAGTCCCTTTCTATATGCTCATATACTATTTTTCTTTGTTCATAAACAATTGTATACTTTTCTTTCAGCCAAATACTTGTAGATAATCATAGTAGTCTGTGAATTGTGACTCTAGATCATGGGCATATATATATATATATATATATATATATATATATATATATATATATACACACACACATATATACAGCATATGCGCGGTGTTGTAATGGATTTTTCATTCTTGTTTAGTTTATCATGTGTTGAATCGTAGTAATTTCCGCAAGTTTTAAAGATTTTCATGATGTAAACCTCTAATGTTGGCTTGCCTAGCAAGTGCAGCGTTAGGCGCCATCACGGTCCCGACGGTGGGAAATCGGGTCGTGAAAAGTTGGTATCAGAGCACTAGGGTTCTTAGGTCTCACAATTCACGGACAAGCTTAGTAGAGTCTAGGGGATCGGTGCAGAGACGTCTGTACTTATCTCCCAGAGGCTATAAAGTTAGGAACAAGTTCACTTTTATTCAACTCTGTCGTTCGAATTTTGTTATCTCAATACTGATTGAACTCTTCTATTCTTATTCTCTCGCAGATGGCGAGAACACGTATCGCTTCTTCTTCTTACCAGAAGCCGAATCCTCTAGTAGCAGCTCCTACGAGGGGTAGAGGTCGAGGCCGAGGTCGTGCCAGAGGCCGAGGCCAGGACAGACCTCAGGTAGAGTTCTATAAGGAGGTTCCAACTCAGACTATTCCTGCCAGACCAGCTCAGGTCCCAGAGGGGTTTATTGCCACCCCGGTGCTTCAGGATGCCTTGGTCCGATTAGTGGGCCTTATGGAGAGTGTGTCCCAGACTGGCGCATTTCCCATGGCACCAGCCGTATATCAGTCTGGAGGAGGATCCCAAACTCCTGCTACTCACACTCCAGAGCAGATGGCTCCCCATTTTCAGACTCCATCAGCTTATCCAGTCGGAGTGGTTCAACCGGTTGTTGCAGCACAGCCCGTTGATGGGTCAACTATGTTCTCTGAGGCTTTGTGGAGGTGGATAGGTTTACCAAGCTCTTTCCATTTCATTTCAGTGGTGCTACTTCAGAGGATCCCAGGAGTATCTTGATAGATGTCACGAGGTTCTTCAGAACATGGGTATATTGGAGACCAATGGGGTCGACTTTGCTGCTTTTTAGATGACTGGTTCCGCCAAGAAATGGTGGAGGGATTATTTATTAACTAGACCAACTGGGTCACCTTCTCTCACTTGGGATCAGTTCTCACATCTCTTCTTAGAGAAGTTTCTGCCTATCACCTTGAGGGAGGAGCGTCGCCATCAGTTCAAGTGTCTCCAGCAGGGCAGCATGATTGTTACTCAGCATGAGACTTCTTTTGTGGATTTGGCCCGTCATGCTATTCTTTTTCTCCTCACACAGAGAGAGAGAGAGAGTGGGTGAGGAGGTTTATTGAGGGTTTGCTCAGCCTATTAGATTGCAGGTGGCTAAGGAGACAGGGAGTGAGATTTCTTTCTAGGATGCGGCCAATGTGGCCCTACGAGTAGAGATGGTTTTTGGACAGGGAGGTCAGGGGTCGGACAAGAGACCTCGTCATTCCGGTGGATTTAGCGGTGCCTCATCTGGAGGCGGAGGTACTTATGGTAGAGGCCATCATCCCAGGCCATTTCATTCAGCACTTTAGGCATCCCACGGTGCCCCAGGTGTTCGTGGCTCTTATATGCCTTATTATGATCAGCCAGCCTACAGTGCACCACCAACTCCTATCAGTGCACCTCCTCTTCAGAGTTTTCAGGGTGGTTATTCAGGTCGACAACGTCAGTTTGCCGGCCAGCAGTTTCAGCAGCCGAAGTCTTGTTATACTTGTGGTGATCCAAGGCACATTGCGAGATATTACCCTCGTGCGTTGAGCAGTTCACACTACTAGAGTTCTCGTGCCATGATTTTGGCACTGGTAGCTGCACCGCCTGCTCAGCCAGCTAGAGGCAGGGGTCAGACAGTTAGAGGTAGGGGAAGATGGTTAGAGGTGGAGGTCAGGCCGCTAGAGGTGGAGGCCCGCTAGTTAGAGATCGTCTCAGAGACATGGTTCAGAGTGGTCGGGCCTTGCCCCGATGTTATGCCTTTCGAGCCAGGCCTGGGGCTGAGTCATCCGATGTTGTTTTCACAGGTACTGTTTTAGTTTGCAGTAGAGATGCTTCAGTTCTATTTGATCCAGGGTCTACTTACTCCTATGTGTCATCTTATTTTGCTTCATATTTGGTTGTGCCCCGTGATTCTTTGAGCACCCATGTATATGTGTCCATGCTCGTGGGGGATGTTGTTGTTGTATATCGTGTGTATCATTCGTGTGTGGTCAGTATTGGGAGTCTTGAGACCAGTGTAGACTTTATTCTCCTTGATATGGTTGATTTCGATGATATATTGGGCATGAATTGGCTGTCACCTTATCACGCTATCTTGGATTGTCACGCCAAGACAGTGACATTAGCCTTGCGGGGGTTGCCTCAATTAGAATGGAGAGGACTCCTGGTCATTCCTCCAGCAGGGTTATTTCTTATATGAAGGCTCGGCGTATGGTCGAGAAGGGGTGTTTGGCCTATTTGGATTATGTTTGTGATTCTAGTGCTGAGGTTCCTTCTATGGATTCTGTGCCTGTTGTTCGAGAGTTTCCTGAGGTATTTCCTGCAGACCTGCTGGGGATGCCACCCGATAGGGATATTGACTTTTTTATTGACTTGGCTCCAGGCACTCAGCTCATTTATATTCCGCCATATCGGATGGCCCCGCCAGAGTTAAAAGAATTGAAGGAACAATTGTAGGATTTGCTTGATAAGGGCTTCATTAGACCTAGTGTCTCTCCCTGGGGTGCACCGGTTTTGTTTGTGAAGAATAAGGATGGGTCTATGAGGATATGTATAGATTATCGACAGTTAAACAAAGTCACAATCAAGAACAAGTATCTGTTGCCGAGGATTGATGATTTCTTTGATCAGCTTCAGGGTGCTAAGGTGTTTCCAAAGATTGATTTGAGATCTAGCTACCATCAGTTCAGGATTAGGGCATCCGATGTCCCTAAGACAGCTTTTCGGACGTGGTATGGGCACTATGAGTTTCTGGTGATGTCCTTTGGGTTGGCCAATGCCCCCGTAGCATTTATGGACTTGATGAACCGAGTGTTCAAGACTTATCTGGATTCCTTTGTGATTATGTTTATTGATGACATCTTGATATACTCCCGCAGTCGGGAGGAGCATGAGCAACACCTCAGGATAGTGCTCCAGACTTTGAGGGACAGTCAATTGTATGCTAAATTTTTGAAGTGTGAGTTTTGGTTGGATTCAGTCGCTTTCTTGGGTCACGTCGTATCAGCAGAGGGTATTCAGGTAGATCCTAATAAGATTGAGGCAGTCAAGAACTGGCCTAGACCCACTTCAGCCATGGAGATCAGGTTCTTCTTGGGTTTGGCGGGTTATTATCGTCGATTTGTGGAGGGGTTTTCATCTATAGCAGCCCCGATGACCAGGTTGACCCAGAAAGGTGACCCATTTAGATGGTCAGATGAGTGTGAGGCGAGCTTTCATAAGCTCAAGACGGCTTTGACTACAACGTCGGTGTTAGTGTTATTATCAGGTTCAAGATCTTACATGGTGTATTGTGATGCCTCCCGTGTTGGGATCGGAGCAGTATTGATGTAGGAGGGTAGGGTGATTGCATATGCATCTCGGCAGTTTAAATTTCATGAGAAAAATTACCTTGTTCATGATTTGGAGCTGGCAACCATTGTTCACGCGTTGAAGATTTGGAGGCATTATCTTTATGGCGTGTCATGTGAGGTTTTCATGGATCATCGCAGCTTTCAGTATTTGTTCAAGCAAAAGGATCTCAATTTGAGGCAGAAGAGTTGGTTAGAGCTATTGAAAGACTATGATATCACTATATTGCATCATCTGGGAAATGCCAATGTGGTGGCCGACACATTGAAGGATCTCAATTTGAGGCAGAGGAGGTGGTTAGAGCTATTGAAAGACTATGATATCACTATATTGTATCATCCGGGAAAGGCCAATGTGGTGTCCGACACATTGAGTAGGAAGGCAGTGAGTATGGGCAGCCTTGCGTTCATTCCACCCGGTGATAGACCGCTAGCTTCAGATATTCAAACTTTAGCCAATCAGTTTGTGAGGTTGCATATTTCAGATCCCAGCCGTGTTCTAGCTTGTACAGTCGCTCGGTCTTCCTTGGTTGAGCGTATCAGAGATCAGCAGTATAATGACCCTCACTTGATGGTCCTTAGTGACACAGTTTGGCACAGTGGTGCCAAGCAGATTACCATTGGAGATGACAGAGTTTTGAGGATGCAGGGTCGTGTATGTGTGCCTAATGTTGATGAGCTTCGTGAGTTTATCCTTGAGGAGGCTCACAGTTCTCATTTTTTTATTCACCCAAGCATTGCCAAGATGTACCAGGACTTGCGACAACATTATTGGTGGAGGAGAATGAAAAAGGATATAGTTGCTTATGTGGCTCGGTGCTTGAATTGTCAACAGGTGAAGTATGAGCATCAGAGACCCAGTGTTTTGCTTCAGCAGATGGAGATTCCTGAGTGGAAGTGGGAGTGTATCACTATGAACTTTGTTGTTGGACTCATAGGAAGTTCGACGCCGTTTGGGTCATTGTGGATAGGCTGACTAAGTCATCATACTTCATTCCTGTGGCAGTTACCTATTCTTCGGAGCGATTGGTAGATATTTATATTCGGGAGATCGCCCGTCTTCACGGTGTGCCCGTGTCTAACATTTCTGATTGAGGTACGCAGTTTACCTCGCAAGGGTTGATTTGAGCATAACATTCCATCCTCAGACGGACAGGCAGTCTGAGAGTATTATTCAGATCTTGGAGGATATGTTGCGCTTGTGTTATTGATTTCGGAGGATCGTGGAATCAATTCTTTCCCCTTGCAGAGTTCGCCTACAACAACAGCTATCGGTCGATCATTCAGATGTCTTATGAGGCATTATATGGTAGATGGTGCAGGTCGTCAGTTGGCTGGTTTGAGCTGGGGGAGGCTCGATTGTTGGGTGTAGATTTAGTGCAGGAGTCGTTGGACAAGGTCAAGATTATCCAGGATCGACTTCGTGCAGCTCAGTCCTGGCAAAAGAGTTATGTCGACCGTAGAGTTCGTAATGTGGCCTTCATGGTCGGGGAGAGAGTATTGCTTCGGGCCCATGAAGGGTGTCATGAGATTTGGAAAGAAGGGAAAGTTGAGCCCTAGGTATATCAGGCCATTTGAGATCCTCGAGAGAGTGGGGGATGTGGCTTATAGACTTGCGTTTTCCCCAGGGTTATCATCAGTGCATCTAGTATTCCATGTGTCCATGCTCCGAAAGTATCATGGTGACCCGTCCCACGTATTAGATTTTAGCTCTGTCTAGTTGGACAAGGATCTGACTTATGAGGAGGAGCAGGTAGCCATTATAACCGGCAGGTTCGTCAGTTGAGGTCAAAGAGTTACCCTTCAGTTCGAGTGCAGTAGAGAGGTCAGCCTGTTGAGGCAGCTACTTGGAAGTCCGAGTCGAACATGCGGAGTAGATATCCCCACTTATTCTCCAGTTCAGGTACTTTTCTATGTTCGTTCGAGGACGAACGTTTGTTTTAGAGGTGGAGGTTGTGATGACCCAATGGGTTATCTTGTGTATTAGGAATCTATTATGCACTCGTTAGCCCTAAAAATTTTATTTTTTAACCCTCCTCGATTTGTGTGGGCAGTCCGGGCATAATTCCGAAAAGCCTTTATATGAAAAATTTGAAGAAATAATGATTTTTGGTTTTAAAAAGGATTTTTAGTTGACTTCGCTCAATATTTTGAGTAAACAGACTCGGACCCGTGTTTTGACGACCTTGGTGGGTCCGTAATAAAATATGGGACCTGGGCGTATGCCCGGAATCGAATTCCAAGGTCCCTAGCTCGAGATATGAATTTTTGACTAAAAATGAATTACAGAAAAATCAATGATTTTAAAGAATTTGCTTAATGTTCAACCTTGTTGATATCGGGCCCGTATTTTGGTTCTGGATCCCGGTACATGTCTGTCATGATATTTGTACCTTGTCTGTGAAATTTGGTAAGAATCGGAACTGATTTGACGTGATTCGGACTTTCGATTGAGAAAATAGTAATTCTAAGGTGTTCTTGAGAATTTCATTGGTTTTGGTGTTAAATCCGTGGTTTTAGGTATTATTTTGGCGATTTGATCGCACGAGCGAGTCCGTAATATTTTTTAGACTTGTGTGCATGTTTGGTTTGGAGCCCCGAGGTCTCGGGTGAGTTTTAGATAGGCTACGGGATGTTTCAGACTTAGAATTTCTGGTGTTTCAGCTGTTTCTGGTTCACAGGTATTTTGTGTTTCGCGATCGCGAAGCCTCTCACGCGATCGTGAAGGGAAAATTGGGCAGGGGTGGTTTTCCTCTATGCAAACGTGTGGACTAGGTCGCTAACACGGAGCAACGGGGGTGTTACCCTTCGTGAACACGACCTGTCTATCGCGAACGTGATGAATTAGGGACCTGGGGAGGGGTCAGTAACCTTCTACAATGTGACACTTGGCTCGTGAACGCGGAGGCTTGGGGGGAGTATGCCTTCGCGAATGCGTAGGTTACCTCGCGAGCGTAGCCAATAGAACCAAAGCTTCGCGATCGCGACAAGCTTCTCACGAACGCGATGAAGACTTGTCTAGTGTTTTAAAACCGACCTCAAAGACGGGAATTGTTCAAAATTTCATATCTTCTTAACTAAAACTCAACCTTGGGAGATTTTTGAAGTGGGAATTCAACACCAAATCATAGGTTTGTGTTCTTAAACTCATTTCCTCCAATTTCCATAAACACCCATTCAATTTCTAGTCCTAAATCTTGTTCTTTAAGGGTAGAAATTAGGGATTTTAGGAGAATTGGGGATTTTGTAAATTTGGGAATTTAGACCTCAATTTGGTTCGGATTCTGAAACTAATTACATATTCAGGTTCGGGGATGAATGGGTAAACAGATTTTGGTCCAAACCTCGAGTTTTGACCAAGTGGGCCCGGGGTCGGTTTTTGACTTTTGGGGGGAAAACTTGGGAACTCTATAATTGTGCATTGAAATTGATTTCTTTAGCGATAATTGATGGTATTAAGCTAATTATGACTAGATACGAGTGGGTTGGAGGTGAATTCTAGAGGAAAAGCGGTACTTGAGCAGTGAGTGGCCTGTTGATCGAGGTAAGTGTTATGTCTAACTTTGGGTTGAGGGATTAGGTATTATGTGCTTATTTGCTACGTGTTTTGGCTGTTTATTACAATGTATAGGTGAGGTGACGAGCACCTATGTGTTGTTATCGAGTCATAGCATGCGAGTGAGTTCTATTCTTGCAATTATTGTAGTCGTTAATCATGTTGTTCATGATTAGCGTAGCCATTTGTGATGTGGGTAACTTCTATCCGATTTTACTGAGATTGGGTAGTTGTTGAATACTGGCTCAAGGTTGAGATTTATATTGTCATATTAAGCATTGATGAAATACTGATTTTCTTGTGATATTTCTATCTATCCGTTATTATTGATTCTTTGATATATGAGGAAGAGTGTAAAGCACGAAGGGTGATGTTGTGCCATGCATTATTTCATATGGTAAGGAAGAGTGTAAAGCACAAAGGATGATGCTGTGTCATTACTTTATTTCATATTGTGAGGAAGAGTGTAAAGCACGAAGGGTGATGCTGTACCATTTCTTTATTTTATATAGTGAGGAAGAGCGTAAAGCACGAAGGGTGATGTTGTGCCATTTTATTATTGCATAGATGAGGTCGAGAGTAAAATCACGAAGGGTGATGCCGTGCAATTTCTTTTACCGTTCCTACTTGTTTTATCTGTTAAATGCATCTTGATTTATCCGGTTATATCACTGTTTCTGATTTCTTATACTGTGAACCCCTCAACATGTCCCCTTCCATTGTTTCCTGTCTTATTCCTTTTGTTGTTGTTATTGCTACGTGTATGATTATATTGTTCAGGTTGTTAGTAGTGTCGTGTCCTAGCCTCGTCACTACTTCACTGAGGTTAGGCTCGATACTTACCAGTACATGGGGTCATTTGTACTGATACTGGACTCTACACAGAATCCAGGTATCGGTCCGCAGATTCCTGGAGTCCCTTTCTATATGCTCATTTACTGTTTTTCTTTGTTCATAAACAATTGTATACTTTTTGTTCATCCAAATACTTTTAGATAATCATAGTAGTACGTGAGTTGTGACTCCAGATCATGGGTATATATATATATATATATATATATATATATATATATATATATATATATATATATATATATATATATATATATATATATATATCATATGCGCGGTGTTGTTATGGATTTTTTGTTCTTGTTTAGTTTATCATGTGTTGAATCGTAGTAATTTCTACAAGTTTTAAAGATTTTCATGTTGTAAACCTCTAATGTTGGCTTGCCTCGCAAGTGCAACATTAGGCTCCATCACGGTCCCGACGGTGGAAAATCGGATCGTGACACTATCAGAACTTCTAAATTGACTAACAATGAGGCCGAGTATGAGGCCATGATTGCAGGTCTCGAACTGGCTAAAAGCTTGGGAGTAGAGGTCATCGAGGCCAAATGTGATTCCCCGCTTGTGGTAAACCAAGTCAACAGAACCTTCTAGGTTCGAGATGATTGAATGCAAAGGTGCTTGGACAAGTTGCAGATAATGCTACATCAGTTTTAATAATGGATCCTACAACATGTGCCTCGATAATAGAACAGTGAAACCAAAGCCCTCGCGAATTTGGGGTCATCAGTCGAAGATAATGAAATTAGCTCGAAGACTGTCGTACAACTTTCGAAGTTAGTAATTGAAGAAGTCCAGACCAAAATAAACTCCACAAGTCTAACTTAGGATTGGAGGAATAAATATATCGAGTATCTAAAAAACGGGAAGCTCCCATCGGCCCTTAAGGAATCGAGGACTCTACGAACCAAGGCTGCACGATTCACATTGACTGAAGATGGAACATTATACAGAAGGATGTTCGATGGACCGTTGGCAATATGTTTGATCCCGGGAGACACCGACTATGTCCTACGAGAAATTCACGAGGGTACTTGGAAACCATTCTGGTGTCGAATCATTAGTTCAAAAAGTCATTAGAGCGGGATACTATTGGGCCAATATGGAAAAGGATACTAATGAATTCGTTCAAAAATGTGACAAGTGCCAAAGATATGCACCGATGATCCACCATCTCGGAGAACAACTTCATTCAGTCCTATCCTCATGGTCGTTCATGAAATGGGGAATGGATATCACCGGCCCTCTGCCATCGGCTCTAGGTAAAGGTAAATTCATTCTATTTATGACTGACTATTTCTCTAAATGGGTTGAAGCACAAACCTTCAAGAAAGTCAGATAAAAAGAAGTTATAGACTTCATCTGGGTTCACATCATATGCCGATTCGGGATACCTGCCAAAATCGTATGTGACAATGGAAAATAATTCATCGACAGCAAAATAACAAAGCTTCTCGAAGATCAAAAAATAAAAAAGGATCTTATTGACACCGTATCATCTTAGTGGGAACGGACAAGCCGAATCGACAAACAAGAACATCATTTAGAATCTAAGGAAAATATTGAACGATGCTAAGGGAAAATGGAGAGAAATTTTGCCCGAAGTCCTTTGGGCGTATCGAACAACGTCAAAATCCAGTACGGGGCAACAACATTCTCCTTAGTATATGGCACCGAAGCTCTGATCCTGGTCGAAGTCGGGAACCTAGCGTCAGGTTTCGATACAAAACGGAAGAGTCAAATCACGAGGCTATAAATACAAGCCTCGAATTACTAGATGAAAAATGGGAAGTCTCCCTCGTCCGAACGGCCGCACAAAAGCAGCGCATCGAAAGGTATTACAATCGAAGGGCCAACCTTCGCCACTTTAGAATTGGGGACTTAGTTTTGAGGAAAGTCACCTTTAATACTCGAGACCCAAACGAAGAAAAACTCGGCCCAGATTGGGAAGGACTGTATCAGGTCATTGACATCATCATAAAGGGATCCTACAAGCTTGGAACGATGAACGGTGAATGACTGCCAAATAATTGGAACATATCGCTCCTCAAATGATATTATTGTTAAGGTATGACCTTCTCCTTTTTCATTTATATTTTATACTAACTTGTTGACGGTGTTCGATCGGAGGCATCACAGTTTTCTCCAAACATGAAGTCCCTTAGGTCTGAAAGCACGTGTTGCACTCTTTTTCCCTTCGACCATTTTTTATTCCAAATGGGGTTTTCTGGCAAGGTTTTTAACGAGAAAATCATTGTTCGTGCTAACTTAGAGCAATTCAATAGTATCCGAGGCTTCTTTACAATTAGCCTGGAATATTGAGTTGCATCACCCTCAGATGTTATATTTTCAAAGAAAATATTTCATGTTAACAGGGTCTCCATAGGTAAATTTTGTAAAGGGCCAAACATTCGAATGAACCGTGTCCATGTAGATTACTCGAGCCCTAGTGACAAAACATGTACGCATGTATGATCTATTGAAAGAGGTATTTTTTCCTTACCAGATGTTTCATGCCTTAGTGAAATTTCTACTCTACTTCATACTTATGATTTATTACAGAAACTGGCTCAAGGGCCGATCGCAACTAAAGCTCGAACAATTAACCCCGGACTCGGGGACTGCCGTCCAAAAATCGACATGTTCGAATTACTAAACTTCAAAATTGTAAGACCTTAAAAAGGCAATCCTCGATTTTATAGTCCAAGGCCACCCTACTCGGAGACTAACACTTCGAAAAAGTTTGAAGTATAATTAGAAAAATAAGCCCAAGAGGCAGATCCCAAGGCCACAGCCAAACTAACAAGGCTCAGAGACGTCTGAATTCCGCAATAAAACAGGCCTTCGAATTTTTTTATAAACCGGTTAAAAAGGCTACCCTCGGAAAAATAACCAAAGGGCTTCGACAATGTCGGCCCTCGAAAAACCTTAAGGGGAATCAAACTGTTTGAACCTTCAAACAATTTTGTACTAAACAAAATTATGCTAAGGCACAAAAAAGCAAAGGGTTTCGATAATATTAGACCCCTGAAAAATCCAGCGGGACAAACTTACTTCTTGCTAACGCATAACAAATTTTTATTATTAAATTTTTTAAGCCGAAAAGGGAAAAAGCCACTTTTCTAAAGTTATATCGGCCCGATTTAATAGCCTAAGGGCCATTATATTTTTTGAGTTCGAGAGTTCATCCTCACTCAACTAAAATCTAAGGGTTTTCCTACCTCGAGTTCGAGTTCGAGCAAGTACTCACTCAACTACAAAGGCTATATTAGTTCGACTTCAACCAAGTTTCCTAAGTTTTGAAGTCACAAACAAATCTTCACAATGCATGAAGTATGTCAAAATTTTCACAACGCACAAAGCAAATCGGAATTTTCAAGAGTCAAAAAATTGAGACAAAGTTCAAAAGGGAAATTTTTTATTTATTCGAAGGTACTTACAAAAGACCGATCAGGGTCATGCACAAAAGTAAGAAAAAGAAAGAAAAAAGAAATACAAAAGCCCCTAGCTATTCTCGGGGGCAGGTTCTTCCTCGGGCTCCTCGCCATCCTCGGACCCACTCTTGTTGCCATCATCATTATCATCGTCGTCGTCATCAGAAGAGGCCAATAGTCTAGCATCGGCTTCATGCTCTTTTGCCTTTGCTATCTCTTCAGTAAGATCGAAGCCTCGAGCGTGGATATCCTCGAAGGTCTCCCTCCGAGATTGGCATTTTGCAAGCTCGGTAATCTAATATGCTCGTGTTTGAGCAGTATCAACAGCCTCCCTCATTTGAGCTTGAGCGGCTTCGACATCGGCCCGATAAATGGCCACCATCTTGTCAGCCCCGGATTTTTCTTTTTCGGCTTCAGCTTGAGCCTTTCCGAGTTCGGAAGCCAACTGAACCTCGAGCTCTTCTATCTTCTTTGCCTGAGCTGAGCACTTTTCCTTCATACTTCGATGTTGGGCTTCGACTGATGACAACTACACTAGGGCAGTATCTTTCTTAGTAGCAAGGTGGTCCATGCCTTCCTTCCACCAGTAGGACTACGCCTTCACTTGGTCGACCCTCCTCTCGGAACAACTCAATCCTCTCGATCTTTTGCTGCAATTGTGATATTGAAATGTTAGCCTCCGTTCCCGAATCAAGCCCATGGGCTTTTAAGAGTATCATTACCTGATCGATCAAGTCGGTCTGCTCCTTGTGACCCTTAAGCAGTTCGGCTAGGAGGTCCCTGATCTCCCCGTCCTTTTTGCCCACAGTGGATCTTGAGGGCATTCCTCTCCTCCGAAAGCCTTTGGAGGTCGGCCTCGCACTGGCTCAATTCAGCCCAGGACTTGAATAAAGCCTGTATAGAAAGGGAAGGGAGTTAGACAAAAAATAGAGGGGTGCTACATCAACAAAAGAAATAAAACTTACTCGGTTCAGGAGTTGTTGGGCCTCTTCCAACAGGTTGGATGCGTCATTAAGATCGGAAGCATCCTCGATCCCGGTAAAGCAATCCCGAAAGGGATCCTTCCTACTAGGGACTCCCCCTAATTCGGGGGTCCTCAAAGCTTGAGCATCGCGTATCTCCTCTTCAGAAAAGGCAGGAAGGGATGGCGAGTGACCATCTATCATTTCTCCAAGTGAGTCACTTGGGGCGCTCTTTTCAACTCGGGGGGTCTCGGAACTAGTCCCCTCGGATATACTCACCGTTTGACGAGAAGCAACCTCAACTTCGGGCGATTCGGGAACTTTGATCGCATCCTTCTCCACGGCCTCCTAGGTCACTAGCGCCAAGCCACCAACCTCATCTTCTTCTTCTTCCTCCCTTAGCTCCTGAACTACATGGGCAGGGAGGGCAACAACATTTATTCTCGATTTGCTAATCGAGCTCTTCTTCTTCTTAGGTTTCAGGTCCTCAAAGGTCGAGGCCATTTTTATCTTGTTGTCTTTTTGCCGGCTTCGAAACCGGAGTCGAAGCCTCCTCCTCACCTGACGGAGGCCTCATGGCCACATCCTTGTTCAGACCTACACACAAGGAAAACGGGTAAGTGTAAAAAAGATATTATCAGACATATATATATATATATATCACAGAGCTGGGGCATTGAGTTCGAGAGCGAAGTCTCTTACGAGATCGAGGTTGGTAGCAATCGGAGCCAAGAGAGACGTACACCGAGTAATATCAGTGATAGCTTAATAATGGAAGAGCGAGATATCCATGACTGGTCGAGAGTCATGGCATCAATCTCGGAACGGATCAAATCAGAAGCGGTTAATTAGCTAATTATGTGATTTTCTTATGTAATTAGAGTTATACCATAAGTAAAATTCTTCTACTATATAAAGAGGAGTTCTAATCATTTGTAAAGATCATCATCATTCACAGAGGTTAAAGCAATACAATTCTTTCTTTCTCTCTTACATTATTGTTCATCGGTTTACTCTATTTTCTATTGTTCTTGCACTTATCAGTTCGAGAGTATCTCGACTCGAGGGCTGAAGTTCTATTTGAACACTGGTTTGATCTACTTACAATTCATTTATGTCATTTATCTTCACATATATCAATTAGTGTTGAGTGAAATCACATATTCTTAAAACCACAATAAAAGTTTAATTGTTATCCAAATTTTTAGGGTAAACATTTTCCTAATATGTAAGAATGATTATTTAATTATTTTCCTAATATATGGGACATTGAAATCAACTATAATTTTGATTATTAAAATTTTTTGTAGTTGAATTATGTAGAGAATCTTTATATATAGGATTCTAAAAGCAGTTAAAGTTTATTTTATATAGGTTTTCTTATTTCAAGCACATTAATATTAAAATTGTAGTAAACTATAATTTTTTTTATCATTCAAAACTTAAAAATTAAGTACTCATATTTGTACTAATTTTTTCGGTAGATTAACACTACTTTAAAGCTACTAAAAATAGGTAAACATAAGTTATATATGACACAAAAGTAGAATACTCATTGTATTTGAAAAAACTAAAAGTAACATCGGATTACTGGGTTCAAAAGGAAAAAACACAAAAGAATAAGTAGGAATATCTCTATTAAAGGGCATTATAAACGTTATCAATTTTCAATGACACCAGGGTTTAGTCTCTCGGTTAAATATTTTATTATTATTTTAAGAGTGACTTTTTGTGTCTTTTACCTTGTTTGACTTTCATTTTTTATTGTTGCTTTAACTTGAAAAAGAGTCGTGCTTTGAATTCTCTTTTATGTTCTTTTTTGTTTGTCATATGACAAGTTTGATATTTTCATTTAAGTCTTAATCATTGATTGTGATTCAAACTCTTTATTGCTTATTAGTGTTTTTGTTTTTATTTACCATCTTCTTTTATGTTCTTAACTTGGTATTTTCTAACCTTTGTGTTTTCTTTCTCCGAGTTTTAGGTTGCCGATTCTATATCTTAGAAGCTTTTGGAACAACTAACACAACAAAGTATATTGAATATGTCGAGGTAATTTATTATTTATTTTGTTCCTCACCAAACGAGATATGAGTTGTGCCTTATACCTCACACTTAAACATGTGCTCGTCCTCGAGCAATCAAACTACACTCATGTGCACAACTTATTAAGAAAATCCCTCTAACACGTTATACCAAGAATATTTAAAACAGTTCAAGCACAGAGGTGTGACATCCTTGCCTCAATAGTTGACTCACATATACCATGTTTTATTCATAATCCACTCACTACTCTAACTTAGAGGTCAACAACATTACATTTCCTTCGTGAATCATGTGCCCTCACCAAATTCAAGAGTTAGTTCCACACACAATGAAATTTAAGAACAT
>ML434674.1:29465-43380 GCA_005239525.1 Nicotiana knightiana | reverse complement strand
TGTTGTTCAAACAACTACCTAAATATGCACTCTCTCTCAAGTAGATACATAATAAATAGGAACAGCTAATTGATGGCCATTCAATTAACTACAACAAGAACGTAGTTGAACAAATAGAGATTAATCAACCAATCAGAACTATATTAATAACACAATAAGTTCATCCCCCAACGGGTTCCACCAAAACCCTAGATTAAAGAAATTAGCTAAACATGTTCATAAGAATCAAATCCAAAATAATTTGCATAATTAAACTACAACGTAATGAATAAAAGCTGTACAAATCGATGTTTTTACTTCTCTTCAATGGCTTCCTCCCCCTTCAAGTTGTGTTTTTGGGTCTATTTATATGTTTGGGATAAACCCTAAATGTGTAGGAGACTTCTATTCCAACCGAGAAACACTTAAACTCTTCAAAACTCGGAATTGATCGGACCTCGGGACCCAGACGTTTGGGCCCAAACGCCCCCTTAAAGCCCGGCAGGCCTGGCGTTAGGGGCCAAACGCCCCACTAACGTCAGGGTCAGCCTGGCTTTAGGGGCCAAACGTCCCACTAACGCCAGGGTCAGCCTGGCTTTAGGGGCCAAACGCCCGGCTAACGCCCGGGTGTTCCCTTTTCGACTCTTGAGCGTATTTTTTGATGTATTTGCATCCTTTTAGCTCGGCTTCCATCTCCAATTCACCTACACATGAAATAAACTCCATTATGCACATGAAAAGTGTATTTTTATCATTAATGCAAATAAAATGTAAGGCATATAACGTGTTAAACCATGAATTCTAGCCACGCATCACCTTAGCATGTGAGTCCCTTATTTTTTTTTTTTTTAATATAATATTATTGTAATATTTAGTAGCTTTTTATTGGTTTAGTTTGTTGTTACTTTTATTTTTGATGCTTTTATAGGATTTTGGAAGAATTATTTTCCGCTTAAGTCTTATTCTTTTTATCAACCAATTCATTTTTTTGGGATAAAAGATTATGTTGGTTAATACTTTGGGCTAAAAGATGATTTACGTTTGAGAAAATATCTAAAAACTAACGTAGTCATATTATTTTATATTTATATACAGAAATCAGTATTACACAATAATTTATATTATTTTATATTTATATATTGTTTTATTGATACACACAACGTTTGAGTGCAACTTCCGTACGCTAAAGCTAAAGCTAATTTTCTAAACAGTAGAAGTATCATTCTTCGTACAAAGGAATAGTATATTGTATTGCAAGTAAAAAGGATAATTAAGTGGATTAACTATTTTCTCGCATATATTCTTAATCCATTTGAGTTTAAATTAATTTTCACTTTGTCGGCTTAATGATCTTTTAAGACCACTAAAGTTAATTTAAGTGTTTTTTTGATTTTTAAAATTAAAGTTAAAATATTATTCTTTGTGACTAAGGAATAGTGTATTGTGCTCCAAGTATATTAAATGATAATTAAGTGGAGTAATTATTTTTTTCCATATAGTCTTATCTATTCAAGTTTAAATTAATTTTTTACTTTGTCGACTTAATGATTTTTTAAGATAACTAAAGTTATTTACTAGTTTGTTTGATTTTCGAAATACATCAAATTTCAACATTTATCATAATACTTGTTGCGACGTGCAACCCGATCCCAATATCATTTTACAATATATGTTGCATTGTGTAACCCGATCCCAATATCATTTTACAATATCAAATTAATATTTATTACGGCGTGCAATTCGTTCCCAGTATCATTTCATATAAACATATATGGCTTAACACAACCAACAGAGTAATCTCAACACAAAGGGAAATAAAGTGTTCAACGAGCTTCCGCTTTATCTAAAGAAAAAATCTCTTCCTTTCTCTCTTCCTATCTCTCTTCCTAATCAGTGGATTTTGAAAAAATATCTAAAAATATCAAATTTAAATATGTGTACCCTGTCGAAGTAAGGAACCATGGTGGATTAGTCAGTTCTATTTCTCGATGGAGCGGGAAGGGGATATAACTCAATGGTAGAGTGTCACCTTGACGTGGTGGAAGTTTCCGAGAGTTATCAGTATTTATCAAATCTATTCCTATCTAACGGAATGCTATTGGATCAAATGTCAAAGACATTATTGAAGATGTTCTCTCCTCAAATATGAATAAAATATAAATACTAGATTGGAGTTTTACGAAGCCCCTTATCGGATTTGAACCGATGACTTATGCCTCACCATGACGTTACTCTATCATTGAGTTAAAAGGGTCCTTTGCACAAGTAAGAAACCAATGTATTTACATGGGTCGCCCTCGTCCTGTATATGATAAAAATTTCTCGTATCCTTTTTCGTGGATTAGCATCTCGAGTTCCTTAACTTAGTCACATGCGAACATTATTACTATAACAATATGCCCTAGAACATGTTATTGAATTGAACGAGAGGTCCCTTTCTTTCCTATTACTGAACTCGGAAATTGCAAAGGAACTATCAGTACAAACAGAGAATACCCAATACACCGTATTCACAAACATTGACAAATCATTATTTCAAGAATAATTAAATGACTCATGTATCGAAATAACATAATAAAGGGCAACAAGTAATGCAAAAATAATAAGAACAAGTAAAAATATGAGACAATAGAGATATATAATTAATAAAGGTAGGAAGATATAGAAGGTAACCCCGCATTAAATAATTAATAAAGGTAGGAAGATATAGAAGGTAAGCATGCATTGAGTGAAGAATGAATAAGTTGAAACAAACAACAATTAGATGATAGATAACAAGTAAGGCATAGATAACAAATGAGGATAATATTTTCTCATATAGAGGAGAGAGAGAACGGGAATAGAGTCGTCAATTTTGACTCATCCATACATCTCTTCAAATAGTCAATGTGAATGTAACCGGTCTTTGAGGACATTTCATCGGTGAATCATAATTAAAAAAATCGTCACTCTTCTCTTCACTGGGTATTGTCGATTGGTATGATATTTAAATATTTTAGTTTGGTATTTTTGATATTTGATTCTTAAAATATTATACGAATACTATACCTAATTAAATTTAGCATGGTTCGATTTTTCACTTTTCAGTTTCGATTTATTTTATTCAGGTAACTTCACTTTATTCAGTTTGAATATTTATTAGTGTATAATGTCATAGACTATAGTATTCTTAATTAAAGTACTCAAAAAAATATTTATAGTGCATAATATCATAGACAGTGCCAAAATTATTAGTGCATAATGTCATAGAAATATTATTACCAAATACTATACTAAATATCAAATATTAAAATTTTTGATTTCGTTACGATAATTCGGCATTTACCAAATTATGCAAAACTCTACTCTTCACCTTAGCAAAGATCATTGATTGACTCGCAAAGCTAAATCATACGTACATATATTATTATTTAAAGAAAGCATCATAGATTTTACAGAAAAGGGTCTGATTTGCCTTTCTACTATCATAAATAGGCCTTATTTATCCTCCGTTTAAGTTTCTTATTAAAAGTAGCCCAACTGTTATACTTTGGGTTTATATTTATCCTTCATCCGTTAAATATACTCCACCAGTCTTTTAAAGGGTACGTGGCAGCTTTTCACTGGACCACACGACCCACCCACTAATTTACATAAAACCCGCCCACCCGGACCCATACACAACCCGCCTACACCCATCGCTATTTCCAAACCTAACCTTGGTATCTTCTCAACGACAAGAACATACTTTATCATCTGCTGTAAAGCTGCTTCTTCTCGCTTCTCCTCCTCATATTGTGTCAAGGGTGAAAAATGTGGACTTTGTGGAAGTTTTGCAAATTCATTCATAGATTCGAATACTTTCTAAAGATTGTAGTTCTTCTTAAATGGCACTGCAGGACTCCGCTTAGGTGTGGTGATGGAATTTAATTCATCATCAGGCATTCCATTAGGTTGTTGAGTATTGATCCCAACAAACCGTTGGACTGCTGCAGCAGAGGCTCCTGCAAAACATGACTAACCATGCTACTAACAGGGCTAAAAGAAACACGCAAGATATAAGAAATAGCGCTGCAAGTTAACCTAGCTCCACTCAACAGTTCAGGTCTCAAAAGATTTAATTAAAAAAACCCGATTGATTACCACATTTGAATATGAATGCGGGAATCGTCAACTCGACAGCTTAGGAAGCTAGAACAAATTAATATTTTGATTGATAATGGTTATCTTCCATCTAATATTTTCTTTTTATTTTTGATCTTCTTTCAAATACTAAATATCAGGAACCCAATTTTATGGTTTAAGGAAAACACTTCTGGAAAAAAAAGAAACTTTTCATATTCTTTTTCCTTCTTAACTTCATAAAAAATAATCAAGGTTGACCTTGTATCAATTATAAGCTCCAATTAAGCTCAAACTAATAAAAGAAAGAGATAGTAATATGAGATTATGATTATTGGCTTAGCAGATAGATACATACCTCTATTTGCAGTAATTGTTGGAGTGTAGGCGGGTTAAAAATGTATGGATTGGACATGCGGGTTTTATGTAAATTAATGGGTGGGTCGTGTGGTCCAGTAAAAAGTTGCCACGTACCCTTTAAAAGACTGGTGGAGTATATTTAACGGATGAAGTGTAAATATAAATTCAAAGTATAACAATTGAACTACTTTTAATAAAAAACTCAAACGGAGGATAAATAAGGCTTATTTATGATAATACAAGGACAAATCAGATCCTTTTCCGTAGATTTTATTCATTTGATTGACTAGAAACACGTACAAGTACCAAATCAGGCAAAATAATTTCGCACGAGTCTTCTTTCAGCTACACAATGACTGATCAGGTTTCCAAAACTGAACAACACGACAAAGCGAATCATAAGAGGAGCCCCCGTTGCTGAGTGCAATTTTGGCACTGTCTTTGAGTTCTTCAGCTCTACGTCTCATGGCCATGCCTTTCTCCCCTTCCATTACAATTCTCACCATCTTTTCAATCTCCTTTCGGCTAATCAGCTCCTCGCCGAGAACTACCGGAAATTTCATCGTTACACCGACCTCCTCCGCCAAAAAGGTGGCGTTCATCCTCTGCTCCGCGTAAAGGGGCCATGCAATCATCGGCACGCCGTGGATTACGCTCTCTAAAGTCGAATTCCATCCACAATGTGACAAGAATACTCCGGTGGAGGGGTGGCGGAGAATTGCTGCTTGCGGAGCCCAAGAAGGCACTATCAAACCCCTTCCCTCTGTTTTCTGCGCAAATCCTTCCGGCAAGTATATCAATGGATCATTTTCATCGGTGCCCACGTTGAAAAACGCAGCTGAGGCACTTGAATCACTTGGCTTACGGGCCACTAAGATGAACCTGTTGAAAGCAAAGAAATAAATGAAAACCAACAAATTTTTTCCGGAGATAATTAAAAATTTAGTGGGGTAATAAAATTGTAGAAACGGAAAAGGGCCAACACTATCCTCTAAACTATTAATCAAGGACTAAATATATAGGGACTTAAATAGTTAAATATATCCCCATCCACCCATCGGTCCAAAACTACCTCCAATATTATCTTTTCTACTCATTTATGCCCTTATAACTAACTGTCAATTTGAATTATAAAATTAAATTTTTTTAATTCTACGTTCATCTTGTTATTGGTCTAATTAAATTAAATCAATAAAAAATGACCAAAACTACTCTTGAACTATTGGCCAGGCCTTAATATATGACCTCCGTCTTCAAAAATAACCCTGAAAATACCCGATTTTCTAACTTAACCAACCCAATCACTATCCTGCCTGAAAAACATAAAATCTCATCGGGAAAATTATTTTTTCAGCCATTTTCATTTTACTTCCTCCCCATTTATTTAGTGAACACTGATTTATAATTTCAAAAAAGATAGCTTACTGCAACAAGTAAAAATAGATATGATAATATGTTAATACTCACTTTAAACTCTATTTTTCTAATATTAGAATGTAATATAACCTGTGCTGACTCATTTCAAGACCCCAAGCTAACTCAGTGAGTTGTTCACTTGTTAAAGTGCCGCCACTGCCAAAGACCACAAAGACAACAGAATCAGGCGGCTGATTATCCAACCACGTCAAAATCTCAGCGTCCTTTTCTGAAACGACTTCATCTTGTTTGGTCAATGGCCCTATAGCATGAACAGGCGGAATTGGTATATTTTGGAAAAATGAATTTTCTTTAAGAGCTCGAAGAGACACAGGTTCAAGATCATCCCAACTGTTGACAAATATTCCGGCGGCCAACTTCAACCTGCTGACGTGAAGTAAATAACATTTGTACTCCTCGTTTTTCCTGTCTTTCACCTGTAAAGACAAATTCAAATTTTAAATTTTAATCTAATCAATGTCCTTTAATTTTTATATCCATTAAATTTATTATACTTTTAAAATTATGACTTCATATTAACTTTTGTAAGACTACTGATGCAAGTATTGTACACCATCAAATATTAAGTTAATCTGCAACAATCGATAACTTTTCATAAGAATCCTAATGAGATAACCTTAAAAATAGAGTAATACATAGTAACATGTTATAGATACTTAAATTGTAGTGATAGTTTAAAAAAAAAAAAGATTGCACCTTGTATATAAATTGAATTTATTTTAGTATTCGTTAAAATTTTAATAATTTTCACATATTATGTTTTTGTAGAATAATGATGTAACTATTTTAAATAATCGAATATTAAGTTAATCTACAAGAACGGATAACTTTTCATAAGAATCCCAATGAGATAGTCCGGTGCATTAAACTCCCACTATGCGCGGAGTTCAAGGAATGATCGAACTATAATGGTCTATTGTACGCAGCTCCGAAACCCAAGTAAGCTAAGTTTGGACAAATATAACCAAAATAAGTCCAAAAAAAAACATAAAACGGAACTATGTATAACGCCACAATATGTGGTACTATACACTAACGGCACAGTTACCGTTAGTGTATAGCGCCACATACTATGGCGTTATATACTTTTTTTCTGATAGTTGGGTATAACGCCACTATATCTGGCGCTATACACTAAAGCACTACAAGGATACATGGCCTATAGGTTGAAAGGAAGATGTAAAGTGGGTTTTGTCTTTGAGGTACAAGGTTCAAACCTCTGCACCAACATTTTTTATATTTTCCTATTTCCTTTTTATTTTTTGTTTCTTTTCATTATTTGGTTTAAGTGTTTAGATATAAATGTTTTAATAGAGAAGCCATTTATTATTTCTTTAAAAAATAACCAATACTTTTAATAGTTTTTATTTTGTGTTATACGTAAAACAAAATTACTTTTTTTCTTTTATTTCAAATTAGAATTATAAGTTTTATTTTCAAATTAGTTAACATAGTTAAAATATTTATTTATTATTTGTTCAACTTTCCATCTTCGTCCTTTCACATTTATAAATAGCTTAGCTAAGCAAAAACTTGAAGTTTCGTGAAGGACCCATAAAAGCCAATTGAAACTCTTGGTTATTTTTTTTCCTACACCAACATTTTTTATATTTTCCTATTTCCTTTTTATTTTTTGTTTCTTTTCATTACTT
This sequence comes from Nicotiana knightiana, assembly GCA_005239525.1. Classification (NCBI taxonomy): domain Eukaryota; kingdom Viridiplantae; phylum Streptophyta; class Magnoliopsida; order Solanales; family Solanaceae; genus Nicotiana; species Nicotiana knightiana. The sequence goes on along the minus strand of ML434674.1, from coordinate 35,851 downwards.
GGTTTAAGTGTTTAGATATAAATACTTTAATAGAGAAGCCATTTATTATTTCCTTAAAAATAACCAATACTTTTAATAGTTGTTATTTTGTGTTATACGTAAAATAAAATTATTTTTTTTCTTTATTTTCAAATTAGAATTATAAATTTTTTTTTCAAATGAAAGAAAACAATTAATGACAACTCATCAATACATTTAGCTTCTAATATTTCTTTCTTATTGCTTCAAGTTCGTATTTTAATTACCAATTTAACTTTAATTATACTATAGTATAGAACGATTTTTCTCTATTTTCAGTAATTAAATTAGTACAAGATTCAAAAGCTAAACTATTTAAAAAAAATCTGATTATGTAGTTATTAATCAGTACAAGATTTAGAAATTAAAATATCTTAAAAGTATTTGCTTTTTTATCTGTAGTAGAAGTTGATTTAAATATCCGGACAATAAAAATATGAGTAATTTATAGTTATATATTGTAAAAATTGGTAGCTTAACTATTCAACATAGAAGTACCTGAAAGGTGTTTGGTCACACCTCGAAATTTAAAGCTTTGATTTTGTAAAGTTTGCAATCTTAAATATACCGTAATATTTTGAGGCTATAAAATAAATTAATTATTTAAAGAGTAACTTGAGAAATTTAAGGTTACACTAATTTTTAAATATGAAGGTATCAATCCGTTTTGCAACAGACTAAAAAAATCTCATAAAAATAAACTGCAATTATCATGAAAAAAATAACGAAGACTTTCAATTGGCTTTTATGAGTCCTTCACGAAACTTCATGTTTTTGCTTAGCTAAGCTATTTATAAATGTGAAATGACGAAGATGAAAAGTTGAACAAATAATAAATAAATATTTTAACTAATTTGAAAATAAACTTATAATTCTAATTTGAAAATAAAAGAAAAAAAGTAATTTTATTTTACGTATAACACAAAATAAAAACTATTAAAAGTATTGATTACTTTTTAAAGAAATAATAAATGACTTCTCTATTAAAGTAATTATATCTAAACACTTAAACCAAATAATGAAAAGAAACAAAAAATAAAAAGGAAATAGGAAAATATAAAAAATGTTGGTGTAGGAAAAAAAATAACCAAGAGTTTCAATTGGCTTTTATGGGTCCTTCACGAAACTTCATGTTTTTGCTTAGCTAAGCTATTTATAAATGTGAAAGGATGAAGATGGAAAGTTGAACAAATAATAAATAAATATTTTAACTATTTTAACTAATTTATTTTAACTAATTTGAAAATAAAACTTATAATTCTAATTTGAAAATGAAAGGAAAAAAAGTAATTTTGTTTTACGTATAACACAAAATAAAAACTATTAAAAGTATTGGTTATTTTTTAAAGAAATAATAAATGGCTTCTCTATTAAAGTATTTATATCTAAACACTTAAATCAAATAATGAAAAGAAACAAAAAATAAAAAGGAAATAGAAAAATATAAAAAATGTTGATGTAGGGGTTTGAACCTTATACCTCAAGGACAAAACTCACTTCACATCTACCTTTCAACCAGTAGGCCAGACAGCCTTGTACTATTTTTAGTGTATAGCGCCAGATAGTGGCGTTATACCCGCCTGTCAGAAAAAAATATATAACGTCATAGTATGTGGCGCTATACACTAACGGCACAGTTACCGTTAGTGTATAGCGCCACATACTGTGGCGTTATACATAATTCCGTTCTATGTTTTTTTTTTAAATTTATTTTGGTTCTATTTGTCCAAATTTAGCTTACTTGGGTTCCGGACTCGCTTTACCATACATTCCACAACTTAAACATGTTACCTTCTAATCATATGACCGCAATTTTACCAGTTATGCCAAGGTTCCCTCTCAAAAATCCTAATGAGATAAACCTTAAGAATATAGTAATACATAGTAGTAACATGTTGTAATCCTTGTTCGAGCCGTGACAATGGAAAATTCTTGGTAGGTATTGCTTCCCGGAATGGACCCTGTACGGTGCGAATCCTAATATAGATGACATCCAATACGGGTGTCGAACACGGAATGGAAAACAAAAAATATGTTGTAGTCAGTTAAATTGTAGTGACAGCTTAAAAAAAATTGCACCTTGTATTAAATTTATTTAATATTCGTTAAAATTTTAATAATTTTCAGATATGAATCTCAAATTTACCTGGTCTAGGAGGTCGTGAGGGCATATTGTATTGCATCCAGGAGTTTGAATAGGTTCCGGAAGGTCAACGAACTCGCCGTTGACTTCCCGGTCTAGCGTCGGAAGATACAAAGAGAAAGCCATCAAAAGAGTAGAGGCAGTGAAGAAAGAGTAAACAGGAATAGAAACTTCTTTGCAAATCTCAAAAGCGTCAGTACAGAACAAATCGATGATCAAAGCTTTTGGGCGATGTATTATTAGAAGTGAGGAGAGGTATTGTTTGAGTGATTTGCGGACTATAATAGAGAGGCGAGTGAGTACTCTCATATCGTCGGTGAAAAATGAAGAGATGTTCTCCACCGGCGGGATTTCGACGGTGTAGAAACCGGCGGGGAGGTTATCTGATCGGAAAAGTTCATTTTGCGCGGCGGAGGCTCCGGTGGTGATGACGAAGAAGCTGACGTGGAAGCCGTGGTTGATGACTAGGCGTTTGGCGAACTCAAAGAGTGGGATGATGTGTCCCATGCCTGGGCTTGGGAGGAAGGCGACGTGCGGCTTCTCCTTCTCTTCTGATATCGCCATAGTTGCAGCTAATGAAAAGAGAATAGTATGATTTTTGCGAACTAAACTTTTTTTGGCACCAGAGAAATAAAATAAGGGGGGCGGTGGTACGGTAACTGAACTGATATTTTCCTCTTATTAATAGCCAGAGTTTGAGAACGTGCTTCAGCTGCTATCTTAAAAGAAGAGGAGGGTAGTTTCGATATTTATTAATTATATGCTTAATTTATCGTTGTACATCACATTGTGACACATCCATCCGAGCAAATAACAATTTTCTTGGAGTAACTGAATTAATCATGACTGCTCCATACAACATAAAATTTCTGATGGATGGAAAAAAAAAATCAATTTTTTTCAGAAATCTTAATAACTAAGAGTAACACTTCGGCAAAGAAAAAAATTATTTCAGCAGCCTCAAACCATTGAGAAATTTACTAATAAACACTTGAAAAAATTAGTGCAACATCACAACTCTAATGCCAATCCTTTTAGCAGTATTTTTAAGGGATCGTCCGTTTAGAAGGACTTTTCAGAATAAAGTTCCTCTTAAAATAGCACAAAGTTTTATTAGAAAGATTAAAAAAATAATTTTCACATAAGTAATGCACTTTTATTTGACTGTATAAGAAAAAAAAAACACAACATAAACTAATACAGAACCCAATTAGTTTACGATTTCAATTAGTATTTCAATTATGTACTTTTTCTGTCTTAATTTTCATCACGGTATTTGACTGGCCAATGACCATAAAAAAAGGAAGACTTTTGACACTAATGGCATAAATGAGCCGTAAATATTTATATTGGTTATAAATCATCTTAGTAAGTATATTGTGAGCATTTTAAAGTTAAATTGTTATTAAGTATAAAAAATAACATTTTTTTAAAAACCGACTAAAAAAAGATCATATAAAATGAGATAGAAGAATATCATTTTTGATGGGGTAAAATGTAAAATAAGAATACTCATCTTAGCACTGTAGAATTAAAAAAAAGAATAAACGAATTATTACAAAACCTACATTGTTAGAATACAGGTTGGTGTCGAAATTTAAAAAGGAAAAAAGGAGATCAATATACCATACAAAAAGGTAGTACTAATATTTATATAAATAAAATTACGTAAAATATTCAAAATAACATGTTAATAAAGAACATAATGTTTTTAATGATATGGGATTAGAAAGTTTCAATCAACTCGAGACGCATGTAAAAAGTAAGAATACGAGTATTATTTTTTAAATAAGACGAGAAAAAAGTTATGTTTACTGTGAGGATAAAGATGAGCTGGATGATATATCCGTGAAAGTGCCAAAAGAATTACTTAGTAATAGCATATATATTACACATAATTGTTCTTTTATACTTCACACTTTTCTAATTATTAAAATTTGATATTATACTGCTCACCTTTTGCAGCAACAAGTAAATTTAAAATGCAAAAGTTATTCATTTATTAAAATGTTATATGCAATATAAAAATTGAATTATTATACTGGAATGTGTATATATTTTAAATTATTTAAAGAAAGAGCAAATTTGATAATAAATAACAAAAGAGGTCGATAATAAATAGCTTAAAAAGAAGTTTCATGTGCGCTCTAGAAAATACAAGACATTGGATATGTTTGACAAAATCAATACAAAGAGGATATTTTTGAATTGCCAAAGTTATTGCAAGCTTGACTTTCTGATCAAAATAATTTGAGAGAGAGATGCATGTCATAGACACATTCTACGTTAAAAGATATGCTCAAAAGCTTTTTAATGCATATTACACGTGACTTCTGCCCTCCATAGAAATAAAATCTCAAGTTCAATAAGAACACCTCTATTTTATTGTAAGCTCAATTTAATTATAATTTTTATTTTAATATTTATTTGATAATTAACATATCTTACATTAACGTTAAGTTCCAGGGACACATGATAAAAATATATATATATGAAATTATTTTAGCACATAGATTTAGAAATCAGATAACATAGAGGACTATGTGAGAGTTTGAACTAAATATGTTCCATCACTTAAGTTGCCTCATACTATTTGATGAATATAGTCAACTTTGTCGCCTTTCAAAACACTTACAAATTTACTAAATTGTATTAAAATGGGGTTACCATTGAGAATGGACAACGAAACAATCAAAATCAAAATATATACATTTAAACACGACTGATCACATAGCCATTGGGCCCAGGCTTAGCCCGGGTATAACCTCACTAGTTCCTACTATTAATAAGGGAGAGTTGAGGAGCTTGGGGTCGTCAGGGGTATCTTGGGAATTTCTGGTCTATCTTTCTCAGAGTCCGGAACCTTAATATTGTTCTTTTGGACAAAAAGAACTTTAATAGGTGGTAAAAAAAAAATTTAAAAAGTGTATATAACGCACTAATTATGTGCGCTATACCTTAACGGTAACTTTTGCCATTAAGATATAGCGCACAGAATTAGTGCGTTATACCCTGACAAAAAATCTGCCCAGGTATAGCGCAGTCCTTTTGTGCGCTATACATATAGCGTTTTCTTTTTCCGCGCTATACCCCCCCTTTATTTACCCCATCAATAATAACTGACATAACAATAATTCAAATGCGTATAGCGCATAGAATTTGAGCGCTATACATAAGAAGAAAAAAAAAATCCGGCTAGCCATTTTCTATATAAAGAGGTTAGGATTGTAGGAAAAATCATTCAAAAAATATTTTAAGTCTCGTTCAAACGTTGTTATTGTTAAATTCTCCAGCATTTTTTCATTATGTCTGAAGAGCGTAGAATAAGAGTTTCATTATATTGGGGGATGAGGTTGTGATGGAGAATAACTCTGTGAGGTACGGTTTACCTGCATAGTGTCATATTAAATTTTCACTTACAATGGAGTACGATAAATTGATATCGTTGTTATGCAAAAAAAACTGAGTGTGAGGAAACGTTCAGTGATACTTAAAGTAACCGGAAGATATCCGTATTCCGTCACTCCGCAAGGGATTACTTTTTTCTCGGAGTTTAAAATCGACGATGATGAAACTTTGAGGGATTTTCTGAGTACTCCGGATGAATACCGAGAATTTCTTGTAACCACAATGTTGGAGATGTACGTCAAGGTCGAAGAAATTCCCAACAATGAGGTTGCGCGTAGTAGGGATAACCCCCAGCCATCGGGTGGTTATTCTGGAGCAGTTTTTTCCGGACAGGTTCCGGATGAAAGAGTTTTCCTTGATTTAAACTTATCACCGCCTGCAAATGAGCAGCGAGAATATAATTTCTCGCATGCTTTTCATAATTCACAAGACGAGTGGTAAACTTCAATTTTCCTTGGTGTTATGATGTACATTTTTGTTGTATTGAATTTGTATTAACGGTCATATATTTAACAGGGGGTACCGGCCGGATATGAATTTTACAAGTGGTCCATCCGGGAGTCATCACCTAAATGAAAATGTCCATCATGGAATTTCATCACATTACGACTTGTAAGTGAAGTGATATAGCTATATGGAAAGTATTTATTAATTTCAGTAGCTTATTATTTTGTTGGTTGTGCAGTGAAAACGAGCAAGTTGAACCACCCGTACTCACGCAATTGGCCTAAGACGACGTATTAAATTGGGATCTGGCAGATGCACAGAGTGAGGAAGAGAACAGTGATTACGACAACAATGCCAATGAATCCGGAGA
>ML434674.1:0-28813 GCA_005239525.1 Nicotiana knightiana | reverse complement strand
GGGAAGGGGTTGGTTGAAAAGAGAAGTTTCCCCCACCCCCCCCCCCCCCCCCCCCCCGCGCAGACGAAGAGTGTACAAGTCTGAAGTGTCGTTTCATTCAAGAGAGGTTCGTTACATTAATAACTTGCCAAGCATGCCGGATGTGGAAGCTCTCCCAAGGGATTTTGATGAAATTCGGACAGTAATGTGGGATGAGTCTAGTCCAACGGTGCTTGCAAAGGGTATGCTTTTTCCTGATAAAGCGCGCGTAAGCAGGGCTTGTAAAATGCACAATGTAAAAGAGTGTCGTGAGATGCAGGTATGGGAGTCAAGTCCGTTGGTATACAAGGCTGTTTGACGCAGGTGGTTTTGGCCATGTCATTAGATTTTGCGTGCGACCAAGAAGAAGACATGTCTGTGGAAAGTGGGTAAATACATTTCCACCCACACACAAAGTTGACGTAAGGTATAATATTAATTCTAACCAGGTAGAATTGGAACTAATGAACATATTATTCGAATATGTTGTCACCTGTAGAAGCGGTAGAAAGCCACAAACGTCTCTCTGTGTGCCCATGCAAGCCCGGCACATCTGCCTGTACAGGTAGGCGAGAACAGCACCACCCCAACTGTATAAGGGTAAGTTATCTAGCGCGTCAATATGATAAAGAAACCGCAGTCTGACTAGGTTCCCCGAAGTGTTCGGGAACAAGACCCTCCCCCCTCCCCCAAATAGAAGAAGCAACAACAACCTCGTATATCGAGTAATATCTACCTCCTCTGTCTCAGCGGTGATAGTGGGGTGGATTACCTCGAGGTACTGTCTAATAGGGGTCAAACTCATCCGACTGTCCCTTGACGATGCAGTATCGTCCTGTGGCCTGAAACCCGTGAGCCTCTGCAGCATATCCAAATAATTCGCCTGTGACATGGATCTCACAAGAATAGGCAGTGAAACGGGGAAGCCATCAGCCGACAGAGCCATATAAAACCTCCACGTCCTGCAGCGTGATGGTGGCCTCGCCAATGGACAGGTGGAAAGTGTGCATCTCCGGTCGCCACCACTCAATCAACGCCGTGATCAAAGCCCAGTCGAGCTGCATCCGACCGATTTGAATAATCCTATAAAATCTCGTGTCCTCCAGGAACTGGACTACACGGGGATGGAGATCGCTATCCCTCATAAAATTCCACATGTCGTCCACTCTCCTAGCACGGAGAGTCTGCATCAGGACATGTCCGTCCCATATATGGGCGGATCTATGATCGCCCTGTAAGACTAATAGCTCTGGAGAATAAGGTCCGAGATGTATAAACGTCCATGTCGTCAACTGTAAATCAAAACAACATTAATTGTATGTTTAATCTGTAAATTAAATAATAATTTTTTGAGTTACACAATTTTTAGAGTTACACAATATTTATACCTATGGGTTCCAGGCTCGATATTTGAGGCCCAGTAGCACCAAACTATCATTAATAATTATGTGTGTCAAATTCAATATATTTATAATTTTGTGTGTTTGTTTTATAATTTAAATTCATAATTTTTAATAACTTAATTGTACAGAGTATATATATATATATATATATATATATATATATGGGTTCCAGGCTCGATATTTGAGGCCCAGTAGCCCAAACTATCATTAATAATTATGTGTGTCAAATTCAATATTTTTCATAATTTTGTATGTTTGTTTTATAATTTAAATTCATAATTTTTAATAACTTAATTGTACAGAGTATATATATGGGTTCCAGGCTCGATATTTGAGGCCCAGTAGCACCAAACTATCATTAATAATTATGTGTGTCAAATTCAATATTTTTTTATAATTTTTTGTGTTTGTTTTATAATTTAAATTCATAATTTTTAATAACTTAATTCTGTGTGTGTGTGTGTGTGTGTGTGTGTGTGTGTGTGTGTATATATATATATATTGGGTTCCAGACTCGATATTTGAGGTCCAGTAGCACCAAACTATCATTAATAATTATGTGTGTCAAATTCAATATTTTTATAATTTTGTGTGTTTGTTTTATAATTTAAATTCATAATTTATAATAACTTAATTGTACAAAATATATATATTCAACTACCAATATAAGATACGTAAACTAAAGGGATTCTACACTAAAATACTACACTTTAAATCTTAATTGTAGAATCTTAATTTATTTCACAATTTTATATTTTTGAGTCTAGAATCTTAATTGTACCTTAATTTTATATTGTACAGAGTGTGTGTATATATATATATATATATATATATATATATATATATATATATGAGTTCCATGCTCAATATTTGAGGCCCTATCATTAATAATTATGTATGTAAAATTCAACATTTTTATAATTTTGTCTGTTTGTTTTATAATTTAAATTCATAATTTTAATAACTTAATTGTACAGAGTTATACATATTCGACGATTGCCCAAAATTCTTTTTTCCTGAATAGACATCTTGAGTATTCAATTTAATACACTTAGTTAAGAACATAATACAATGGAAAGCGAGTTAAGGCTTAATTATGTCAATATTAATATTTGTCAAGAGTCTTTCAAATATGAATAGAAACTTATACGAGTATACCAATGAATATGAGCTTTAAAGAAGCAATTAAAAAACTTCTACAGTAATTTACTTTTATAATCAAATTATTTAGTGTTGAAATGAAATAAACTCTGAATAGAGAGGCATAAACGTAAATTAGTCATATACCTTTTCCCATACGAAGTATGGCGGATTTCATATACCTTTTCTCTTTTAGTTTGGATTAAAGAGATTTAATTGATGGATTGACTGATAACTTATTCTTTCCAATTGTTTTACTGATCCCAACTTGAGACATAGATGCCATTGATTGTTCGATTGATAATTTTATTCTTTCCTCTGTAAATAATCAACCCAGGTCCTTTAAAAAAAAAATTGTTTTCTATAACTGTTGATTGCAGGACATAAACCCAAATGAATACTATAATCATAATTAAGCCGTGCGAATATACAGGGCGGAGCTAGAGCTTCGACAACGGTATCGGCCAAACCCAGTAACTTTCGTCCAAATCATATATTTGACTTAAGAAATTTATTAAATAAGTACATAAAAATGTTAGAATTCCGAACTTCAAATCCTGACTCCGCCTCAACGAATATATACAATGATAAGTAAGCGTATGAACAACTTAGAAACAAATTAAAGTTGGTACCTAGTACAAAACGTATTCCATACTTCTTTGTCTAATCGATATCTTGCACTACTCTTCATTTGTTTTATTTTAATTTAATGTAACGGTAGTATCCACTTAGCCGCTTTAGAGATGTTGCAGTCTTTAACTTTTGCAACTTACAATACTAGTGGAGAAAGTGGACCTGTAGATGCTATGCTCTAATTACTAATATTAAAATTCTCTGAGATACTCTCTCCATTCAAGGCCACTATCATAAATTATTCTGCATTTACAATATTAAAATTCTTAGAAATAGTCTGCAGTCATGTCGAACGAAATACAGATATATTCTCACTAGTCACCAACGGAAAAGTTGTATGGTGCTTTTTATTGTGCTTAAAATCTCTATTTCCACTAATATTTCCCGTGTTTCTATTTATGGTTCTTATGGAGCTACATGACTCACACAACTGACAACCCTCTTTTTATCCCACAAAATTGTGAGATAAAAAAGAGGCGTCACACAACTAGGCACAAAATAAAATGATTTCCTGTGAATGGCTAATGCATTCAATCACGAATAAAGACCAACGATTCTGGACACAAATACTTCATACTAAAACAAAGTAGAGTTAAACTTTTTCGTTAAACAAATAGATCAGCAGTTTTGGTGCAATAAAGAAAAAGTTGAGTGCATATCCATAAAATGAACCCCTAAAGAAGATCTTTTTGCAAACTTGTATCACAGCAACACACACCAGAAAGGATGTTTCCTAGTTTACTGCTAAATTGCTAAATACAGTAACCAAATCAGACCCAAATCTTTGAGTATAGGCCTTAATAGAGAAGTAAGAGTTCATCCGTAAACGTCAACACATCTTCTGTAACCTAAATTTTCAGGTTCACAAAATATGGTCTCCTCTGTTCTATCGCTTCCAAGGTTAGAAGATTAGTGCAGTAACTAAATTGTGATCTCAGATCAAATCACATTATGAATACAGGAATTGAAACAGTTAATTCAATGCCATCTGAGTGAGCATATTCATCATTTGGCAGTCAATGCTATGTTATGAACAAAGGAAAAACAGTATACACATAACTGGTATGTTTCAAGTGATAAATCAAGACTCAAATCTGCACTTTCAAAGATTGCCAACAGTTGCAGGCTACAACTCCCTTTTGACATTCCTTAGTTGTTAATCTTCCTGCATTATTTGATACTCTAAATTTAGCTAAAGAAAGGGCAATTTGATTTTTTACCAGCATCGGCCACAGCGGGGCTAATCAGGCTTCTCTAAGACTCATCAAATCACAAACAGCTGTGTAGGATCGAAAGATTCTACCTTTATTTGATATGATAGTTGATATGCTGGCATGGTCAGAAACGTAAGACACAAGAAGCATCTCCAATTTATTAATGGAAGCTTTTTCCAAATACATGAGAAATTCTAAAGATACTTTCAGGTCATGAATTACACCATTAGAGACGACGACAAAAACTACGCCTCAGTGCCAAACAAAGTTGGGGTCGGGGATATGAATCATCACTTCTTTCTTCAAGCTCAACTCATATCATCAGAATAACACATTTGAGAAAATTCAGAAATTGGTTTTGGTTGAACGAGGTCCAGAGACAATTTTTCAAAATAAGCTTATTGGAAACGCAAGTTCAGAAGAAACTACAACTACAAAACACCATTTCTGTTTTACACAAATTTCTTCACAAAACTAAACAAGTATGGAACTATGCATCAATCCAAAGAGAGTAGGGGGAATATTCCTTTATATACATTCTGCTCCACCAAGGCCTATTTCATTCAACTGGTTAATAATTCATCTTTTAGGACATTTTTTATAGGTATACCCAGTGTTATCAGAGGCGAAAAGCGCAAACAAACTCTAACACTTGTTGGGGGCTTTAAGCACAAAGCGCAAATAAAGTGGGTACTTTAATGAAAAAAGGCGCAACTGGAGAAAAAGTAAAAATATGTATATGTAGTCCAAGACCAATAATTATAAGCATGAACAACAAATATATGGACAAAAAAATTGAAAAAAAATTACGATAAAACGAAATATCAATTGTTCAGTATCGAGACTTCAATTCGCACAGACAAAACTCCCCTAAAACCAACACTTGAAACCGAAAAAGGGCATAACTCAGCTGAAAAATCTGGATTATGCTAGTGTAAATAATAGTAAAAGCAATCTTGCCAAACCAAGTAGAAAAAATAGCTAGCAGCTGAAATAGAAAAACTTAAAGAACTATCAAACGACAGAAGCTTTCACTATCCAAGAAAATAATCATGAATAACAAAGTACTTAATTTTCTTTGGTACACCACCTTTCTTGTATTTAGAGAATTTCTATCTGCAATAAAATAACATGACATCTCACGTATACCTCCAAATTCCCTTCTTATTAAGAGGGAAACAGATCACATTTCTTTTTAGAAAAAAAACGAATCTTTATTTTGAACTATTCCTAAAACAACATGAATTCCCAGTTAATGGAGCCACAAATCATACCTCCAAATCCATCCATTGAAAATCAGCAAGAAATCCAATTCTTATGAGTGCTAATAAGAGCTGACAAAAGCCCAGCTGATGACAACAACAGCGGCCCAGAAAGCAGCCCTTTACCATCTCTAATATCAGCCAAAGCCATTAATCCATCAGCAAAATCTTGAATTACTGATAACCTCTTCATTAACTTCTTCATCCTCAATTTCCTTAATTTTTCCTCTTCCTCCTTACACCCAATTCCCCTAATTATCGAAACCTCAATAGTCGAAACCAAACACGCCTCATCTTCACTAATCTTCTTTAACTCCTTAACCTTCAAACTCACACTTCCAATATAACCAATAAACTCACACCAAGCACTAATCTTCTGTAAATTACTCAAATTTTTCTTATCAATTAACCCTGCTTTACCTAACCAAACAAATTGCTCAACAAAATAGTACAATCCTTCGCCTCCGTAAGCCAAAATCGAGAGAATTAATTCTTCTTTTGAACTGATATTAGCTGAACGGAGTGCGTTCACGTCTTGTACGAATTTTCCTAAGCGAAACGCTTTACGGCTAACACCGACGCTTGATTCGAAGGATTTTAAGCGGCGAGATAACGGAAGGGATTCGGGGATAACGGAGGCGGCGATGATGATTTTGGAAGCGTAACGGGAGATTTTGAGTAATTTGTCAACGCCGTCACGTTTGGAAAGGTAAGCTTCTAGATGGATCAGGAAATCTCTGTTTTTGGGTTCCATTGAGATCGGAATCGGAGAGGACGAGGATTTTTTGGGATCGGTTAATTGGGGAAGTTTGCCGGGAAAGTGTTGAACGGGTCATGCCCAGTGACCCATAACTATATCCATGCCCATTGTTACGTCACTGCTGACTTCTGACTAATTTTTGTAGCTTTGATTTGCGTGCCAATTATCCTCATGAGTTGTTAATTTAGATTAATTTAAAGGAAAAGTCTATTTTATTAGTAATATTCATTTTTGTTATTGGTAAGTGGAAGAATTAATAAGTAATATCATGACTGTTCAATTGGATCTTCATTTTTGTTATATGATTCTCTATTGAATGATTTTTCCAATTTCGAATGCGAATTTTGGTATTCAATTTTTTGTTGCATGTATTCTTTACACGGCACCATAAATATATATATATTATATATTATTTATATATTTTAAAAATTACTATTCATAATTATATTTAAATTTTATAATAAATTCACAAATTGTACTGAAATAATAAATTAATTATTTTGAAGTGAAGCAAGAGAATAATAAGTTCTCATAGCTTAGTTGGTTAGAGTGATCATTTAGTAAATAGAGGTCTTGAGTTTGATTTTCAATAAAAACATTTTATTTTTTGTCCGTATTTCGATTTGATTGTATTCATTCGCAACAAATATTAATTTGTATTCGAATTGTAATGCTTTACCAATAAATTTCGTCCAAACGAGCTCTTCCTTTACGTTGCTTCAAGAGAACAATACTAGTCATCTACCTCAAGAAAGCAACGCAGGGAGCAAAAGTAAAAGGTAGCACGTTATGAATTACTCTATTCGTTACAAGTCCACGTGCCCCAAAAGTAAAGGTAGCACGTTAGTAATATGTTTTATGAAATGTCCAATTAGGGCGGAGGTCTCAGTCTTTTCGAGCGGGGTAGGAGATTCATGTAATTAATCCATTCTTAATCTATCTATCTTCTATATATATATATATATATTATTATTATATTATAAGTGGGAATATCAAAAGTGAAACTTAAAATACTAAAATGCCCTTATAAAGCTACCTGACATTATTACCCTTCAATTAAACACTACTATTTATTTCATCAGTTATGTTGGTCCAATGAATCAACATCAGTTAAATATCATTATTGTTGGTTCATTGAATTAGCAGCATATGAAGAGTCAGAATAGATTTTTTACTACACATAATTATCCAAGAAGCTGCAATCACTCTACTTCAGTTCCTTTGGAGAATTGTCAAATTGTCAGAATAGATTTTTCATCACACATAATTCACCAAAAAACTGCAACAATCTACTTCAATTCAACAACAATAACAACAATAACAATCCAATAAAATCTCATCAGTAGGATATAAAGAGGGTAGAGTGTACGCACACCTTACCCAACCGTCTACTTCAGTTCCTTTGGAGAATTTAGAAATTGAGTATACATAATTTGCTTGCAAGTTCATACATAATTTAGGATCAAGGAGTACGTGGACATTGCATTTATCTCAGGTGACTTTTCACTTTTTGGTTGAATTTTATTTGAGATAAATATCTTGATGCATATGATTCTAACGTATTATTATTAATGTAAGCATATATGTTGTTGTTCCTTTATTAACATGTGTTCTTATATGATAACTCTTTTTAATTAGGGGAACCACCAAGTTCTAAAATCAGATTTTTGTGCGAAAATTTATTTTGTGCTTAGATAACTTATTTTGTTTTCTAATTTAGCCCTCTAGAGTATTCACGTAGCCTGCCGAGAAGAACCTAGCTTTCTAGGTTAGCTCAAGGAAGAAGAGAGGTAGATTCTATCTTCCTTTGCCACTGGAAATGTTGGTCTCAAAGTATTTACCTATGTTTGTGAGTGTAATTTGTTATCACATTAATGCCCAAGAGTTTCTTTCTAAAATACTCTTATACCCGTGAAAAAAATCATAAACATGTACACAAGGTATATGGAAGATGGAAAGCATGTTTGTCATATATTATATTTTAATTGAATATGATTCGTCAAAAGAGGAAGATTATATGAGTTATAATAAATATTTGATTCATATTGTAACTGTCATTTATCAACAATGTTCATCTTTTTTCGTATACTTTTCTATTCGTATTCAACTGTATTTTTATTAAATATCAAGGGACATGTTAACTTTGATTCCTTTGTTCATCTTTCCGTATGGACACTTTTCAGATATAGATGAATAATTTTCATTTATTCATCAATAACAAAGTACACAGTAAAAAATATTACATATTCAAAACGTCGATATAAAAAAATAGTATATATAAAATAAGAAATATACATGTGATATACGTATTTAGCTAAAAGAAAAAACTTACCAACTTATCTTCAACGTTTATACATTGAAAAAACATCTGAAATGTTAGAATTTTTCTTAGAATTATATTTTTTGACGGCATATGGCAACAAAAATCTTCACCTTTTCAGACATTGGTCCTTTGAAATTGTCAAATGTGTATATCACCACCATAAGATAGGCATTCTTAGTGACTCTATTCAAATTGCCAACTTATCTTATTTTCCTTAAAAACAAACCCCTCACTTCCGCAACTATTTCACAAAGTAAGTGTTATGTGGAGGAAGAGAGAAGGATTTAGGACGAGAGAGCAATACTTCAAATTCAAGACAAACGTTCAAAATTTCAAAACATATCATCAAGAACCTGATATGCTATTCACAAGAATGGCTATAGGTATATTGTTATCAAAGGTCGCCTTGCTAAATAATTGAATTTTCAACTTCAATAGCTAACAAACATGGTCATTTTAAACATTACTTTATCGCATTAACTTTTTAACTGTAAAAAGCTCATTAAAAAAATTATTATGTAATGCGATTGCAGTAAGACATCCGAGAACTTATGTTGTCACGACCCAAAATCCTAACTGAGGTCGTGATGGCGCCTAACAGCGGGGTCAGGCAAACCGACTCTTAAGTTACTACAAGTTCCTTCTTATTAGTTTAAACACTTTAAAATATACTCGATTTTTAAAAGTTAAAACGTGATTTGACAAAGATAATTAGCCAATTTTTAATCGAAACAGTCATGATGAGGAATGAGCCAATATGTATAGATACATACCCGTAAACCAAAATAACAACTACGTGTGTGCCAGGAACTAATGTCACAAGTTCTACGGGCAGACTAACAGAATATACAAAACAAAATATACAATCCCACTGTCTGGAAGGAATAGACGGTAAATAAGCAAAAGAAAACTCCAAGGTGCCACCGAGGATCGTCAGGAGAAAGCAACTCACCGTGAAGTCGGGTCCAACTGAGATCAGAATCGAGATCCGGTCTGATAACCAGATGCACCAGCCTTAGAACCTGTACAATTAAGTACAGAAGTGCAACATGAGTACATAAACAAATATGTACCCAGTGAGTATCCCGCCTAACCTCGAAGACGTAGTGACGAGAGGTAGACTTGATACTTACTAGGGTCAACATTTTACAAATAACATGATTTAATAGGAACTAGGCAAGCATAACAGATTTAGAAATCACAAGGAGATAAATCATCAAGTATAGTTGTATTTACCTTTGCATGTCAAATTACACAAGCACATAGTGTACTAAATTCCCTTATTAACATGAACCAGTTTGTACAATTACAACAAATTTCCAGTGCATCATACAACACATATTAGGCCGGACACGTACGGCCGAAACGTCGCGAAAAATAAATGTGCACTACCGAGGGTCGAACCGCTCGAACCATAGATGCATCTATTATCCCGCTCGCGAATCGAACATGCGACGCGGTTGACATAATAGTACGGCTATTCCGCTCACAAATCATACATGTGACGCGGTGCTGCATACATACATAAAATTATCAATTTTTTTTGGGAATTATCAGAGATTATTCTTTAAGGCAAGAACCTAAGCAATATATCATGAACCGCAACTTACTAATATTCTCATGCCAAATCAAGGATAATAAGAAATTCAAAATACGTTTAGGAATACACGTAAAGCACATATAAGCATGCTCGTGAGTCCTAGAACTACCCAACATAACATAGTAGTAGCTACGCATGGACTCTCGTCACTTCGTGCGTGCGTAGCCCCCGCAAATAAGGACATGCAATTATTTATAATCACCTAGGGGGACAATTCCTCCTTACAAGGTTAGAAAGGAGACTCACATCGCGTCGAACCTACTTCCCGGACCAAGAACGCGCCCGAAACTCCGAACTCTACACCCGAGGACTCAAAACTAGCCAAATATTATACAAATCCATTAATTTATGCTCAAAATATGGAAATTCTCCTACTTATTTAGTAAGTTTCCCATTCTTGAAGAAATTCTAAAATCCAACCCCGGGCCCACATGCTCGGATTCCACAAATTCTCGAAGGAAACACTCACCCATAGCCTAAGAATCATTAATATACGATTTCTACTTGATTTCATAGCTAATTCGCGGATAAATTCTCAAATTATCGAAAGCCCTAGGTTACTACCCCATTCTTGAATTTCCACTAATTTAGGCAGTTAATTAAGCTAGTATTTCATGCATGAGGCTAATATTAGAGTGGAATTTACTTACCTTCAATAACCAGGTCGTTTGCCCCTCTAAAATGGTGGAAATCGCCCCAAGGAAGAAGAAGAAGATAAGGGAAATGAGTTAATTCCCGTGTATAATACACTGTCTGAACAACGTTTCCGCACCTGCGGCTCAAGGACCGCACCTGCGAGCAAAAGTTCGCACCTGCGGAAATGGACTAGGATGCCTGGGCCCGCACCTGCGGAGTGGAGACCGCACCTGCGGAGTTTTATCCGCACCTGCAAAAATTGGCCTGACCACTGGGGGTCGCACCTGCGAGGCTGGGACCGCAGGAGCGGTCCCGCACCTACGACTGGGCAACCGCATCTGCGGTCACACTAGAACAGGTGCACCATCAGCTATTACAGCTGGTTTTTGGCCTCGTGTGGTGCTCGGGAGGCACCTAGGCCCACCCGAGCCCCCGTCCATATATACCAACGAGTCTCAAGTCATAATACGGACTCGCTCGAGACTTTGGAACACCCAAAACAACACTAAAACTCAAAATCACACCTCAAAACCCCTAGAACCAAACTTAGGAACTTTAAGTTTTCTAGACTTTGCTAACAACGCGCCGAAACGACCTATACTACTCGGAATGACACCAAATTTTGCAGGAAAGTCATAAATGACATAACGAAACTATTCCCGGTCTCGAAATTCCGTTCGCACCTCGATATCGCAAAAACACGTCCCAAACTATAATAGGAACTTAAGGAACTCTTAATTCAATATTGGGCGCCGAAACGCTCCCGGGTCATCAGAAACCCATTCCGAACCTACGCCCAGGTCCGGAATCATCACACGAAGCTACTGGAATCGTCGAAACTCTATTCTGAGGTCGTTTACTAAAATGTTGACCGAAAACTTGGCCTTAAAGGCCAACCTTAAGGAACCAAATGTTTCTATAACACTCTAAACACCTCCGAATCCCGGACCACCAGTCCCCGCAAGTCATAAATCATAATAAGCCTCTATGGGAGGTTTCATTTAAGGGAACGTGGTCCGATAATGCAAAACGACCGGTCGGGTTGTTACATATGTGGAATAAGTTTTTTCTTTATTAATTAGATAAATATGATCAACATTCATTATTTTCAAGAATAATTGGTATACTTTTTCGTTAATATTTATTCTATAACTTGCGCACACAATTTTGAATTGATTTTTTTTACTCATTAATATGAGGTACACGCGCGTGTCCAGAAACTAGTATATATAAAAGCATGAATAATTTATATTAAATATTAAACGACTAAATATCCTCGAAATATTGATCGACTTTTATAACCTTAAATATTTGCATAATTTAAGGATATAATTGTAAATAACCGAAGGCCGATATAAATCACCTAACTATAAATCACATATTAAAAATTGAATTTTTAGATCAAATAATAGTTATTCCCAAAGTGCAGCAAACAGGGAAATGGGGAGATCTGTCGTTCTCCTTGTTTGAATAACCAACGCGACAGACTGTGATTCAAAGCTTTAAGGAATACAAAAAGTACATTAATGAATAAAGAGTTTGATTATTTATCCAAATAGGGAGATGTACAATATTGATGTGGATTACTCCTCTCCTCACCGCTCCTATGCATGGTTTAGAGGACAATAAAATGTTTCGTTTAGTTATTCCTCTTCAATTTGTATGGCATTTAGATTTATTATTGCATATAAATTATTCAATAAAATTAAATATTGATTTTACAACTTCTATATATTGTTAGCTTGTAGATAATATATAGATATGAAATGCGGATGCATTTTCTTTTTTGTTGAAAAAGATCTTCCTTCTCTCTAAAATCTAGAGAGGAATTTCTCCTTTCCATCCCTTCCACAACAACTCAACCAACTATCGATCTAAACATTCCAAAAATTTCAATGGATCTGCAAATTGGCCTAGGAGGAATACCTCCAACACCACCAGACATTAACTCACCCCACCAAACCAATCCTATACTTGTCTCGTTTAAAGACAAACTACTATCCAACAAACAGGAAAAGAACTTCTCAATAATACCGCCACTCACATACTTATCCCCAATGTCCCTTGACACAAATGAAGAAGAAGATGAAAAGGCTTCTGATGATCAGTAAAAAGAATTTAAAGTTTCTATAAGTGGGGAAGATAAACAACGTATTTATTTTCCTTGGAGATTCTCGGTAATTATTAAATTACTAGGTAAAAAAAATTCTCCACTAAGTCCTCAAACGAAAGGTAACAGAACTTTGGAAGCCAATCGAAACATTCCCTCTAATTGACCTTTGTGAACAATACTATATAGTTAAATTCAACAAAGAGGAGAATTTCCTGAATACATTACAAAATGGTCCATGGTTTGTCTTTGGACACTTTCTTTCAGTACAACGATGGGAACCAAACTTTTTACCTTCTACTGCAAAACAAGTTTTTACTGCAATTTGGATCCGCCTACCTCATCTCCCCACAGAATTTTATGATGAAGAAATTCTGAAAAAAGTAGGGAACACAGTAGGAAGATTACTCAAGATAGATGCTTGCACATTTGCAACTTTAAGGGGTCGCTATGCCAGGTTTTGCATAGAGTTACCTCTAGACAAGCCAGTAAAATCCAATGTGTGGATAGACAATCATAAGCAACAAATCTTCTACGAAGGAGAAAAATTACTCTACAAAAACTGTGGTCATCTAGGTCACACAACTGGGCAGTGCACCATCAAAGCACAAGGTCAGTAACCCTCACTAACAAAAATTAATGGTGAAAATAGACAGAGTGATCAAGAACAAGAATACCTACTGAAGGAAAAGGAAGAATGGAGGACAGTTACATTCTACAACAAGAAAAAGAATATTACTCCAACTATCAGAGATATAGGATCATCAAAGGCTCCAGGTATCAATGTAAACATTTTTTATGCCAACACAGGTAAATTCCTTAGCTCCCAAATCTTTAACTATAAATCTCGCCCTAAACAGAATATTCCATCTGAGAAGGCTACTGGAAAACACACAACTAATGCAAATCAATCCAGTAACAGAGACAACATTCAAACAAAAAATCACTTTACTGCTTTAATGGAGCAGAAGCAGGACATGGTTTTGGAAAAAATCACAAACCACTCATCAGAAAATGAATCAAAAAATAAGCTAAAATCCAAATTCACACACAATGTTGACAACTCTCTTGGACACGTGTTGACCAAGGCAGACTACCCAAATCAAAATCTCATTATTACTCCTAATATTAATCATAAAACTTCTGTTAATCAAGCCACCGCCGCTAATCAACCTATCGATCCTAATAACTATAAATTGCATGCCACAAATGACAAAGCATACATGTCTCACCATCAGAACTTATCTCTCCAAATGGACAATACCATATAACACGTAAACCAAGCCAAATCCTCTCCCTCACTCAATAAATTCAGTACGTTATCCCCCTCAATCAACATGAAAACTGACCAAACAATCATTGGCAAAGATCCAATGCAAATACAAGGATCCAACGCAGTCCCAATCTCCCATATAAGTACCAAACCTCCTATAGAAAATCCAAAGACTTCCTTTTCACAGCAGAATACATTATCGTCTCATGCAAATCATATGCCAACAAAGACCTCTGAACATGGCAAATCAACCACCACCCCAGTCTCAATCAGTGAACACCCCCACAATTTCATCCAACCTCCACTACTGGAGAACCATTAACCTCTATCGTGGGTGAGTTGGGTCTAATGGGCTATGCCATATCCTTCAACATAATGTTGAACGGAAAGGAAACAATTATTGTGATACAAAACTTTCACTACCTAGCCTAGCTAATCTCGGAAGGAATCCATATGGCAATGAACAAATTCATGAATCATGTGTGGGTGAACAACATACTTCACCCAATAGCACCAAACATAACTCCCAACTTAACTCAGACAATGATGGGACAGTAGAGTCTCCCTACACACTTTGTCCCAATACATGCAAACCAACCGATGAACCTTCCATTCTTCACTCCAGAAGTGATGACCAACATCAACCCAATATTCACATCTTGGGATGCACATGCAAACCAAGGACAACCTCCAAATTCCCAGGATGCACACTAGTTCCACCACGCAGGCCTATCACAGCCTCAACCCCACTCAAACACACTAACAAACATTCCGCAAGCAGACATGATGGAGGAAGCGGTGGAACCCATCAACTTAATCCCAGAATCAATACTCGAGGATTCAAATCTCGACAAGGTAAAGGTGTTCAACTTTATGGAGATGCAAGAGCAGAGGCAAATTCTCAAATGTCCGGGGGCTCTCTTCAAGTGTACAATGGATATAAGGCCACAGACGGATCCGACAGTAGGGCAACATGCAATGATCTTGGTTCCTTTCTAGATAAGGAACCCAATACATGCACCAAGGGTAATGGAGAATGGGGACCTGCACAACAGGAGCATCATCATGAATAGGCCAATCAATTTTATTATATGGAACATTCGGGGTGGAAATAATGATAATTTTAGGTTAAACTTTAGGGAAATAGTTAACACTCATCGTCCCTACATGGTTACTCTCTTGGAAACAAGAATAGACAACCATATACCGCTATTAAACCCCTTTGGATTTTCTGACATGATGGAAATTCCGGCTCAGGGTCAATCAGGTGGAATGGTGATCTTATGGGACTATACCGTAGTCAATATTCACAATTTCGTGCGTAGAAATCAGGAAATCAGTACTAATCCCACTCATAAATCTTGGCTTTTTACTTCTATCTATGCTAGTACTAAGACTAACATTAGGAATCAATTACGGAATAATCTCATTAACAAGCATGATACTTTTAATGGTCCATGGTTAGTAGGGGGAATTTTAGTGATGTCCTAAGCTGCAACGAAAAATTTGGTGGCAATTCCATCAATAGAAACCGTGCTAAATACCTCTGGAATTGTATTAATAAATGTGGCCTTATGGACCTAGGCTATAAAGGGTGCAAGTTTACTTGGACCAACCGTAGAAATAAGAATAATCTAATCATGGAAAGATTAGACAAAATCTTTGCTAATAGTGAGTGGATTAGTTGTTTCCCTAGTGCTACTGTATCCCATCTCCCAAAAACACACTCTGACCACAATCCCCCTTTTAATTGAAATTATTCCTAAATCTAACACTGCTCTTCAAAAACCATTTAGGTTGGAAACTTTTTGGTGTAGGTACCCTGACTTTAACAATCTAGTTACTAACTCATGGAAAGTTCCAAACTACCAAGAAGCCTCACACTCTTTCCTAAACAATGTAAAAGCTTGGAAAAACAAGATTTTTGGAGATATTGTTATGAAGAAAAAAAGAATTTTGGCTAGACTTAAGGGAATTCAAGACTCTAAACATTATCCTCATAGTGACTTCCTTCAAAACCTCGAAAATTCTTTACAATCTGAATATAACAATTTCCTAAAGATTGAGGACGACTATTGGAAACTTAGAGCAAGAATCTCCTGGGTTCAGGAGGGAGACGCTAATACTAAATTTTTTCACATCATGTCTACTAACAAAAGAAGAATTAATAAGATCACTCATTTCCAAAATGATATGGGTGATTGGATTAATGATCCAATGGATATCTTAGACCACACCTATCAATATTTCCTTAATGAATTCACAACCTCCCATCAAAACACCAATTGGCTTCACATTAAAAATAATCCCACTAACTTTAGTAAGGTTAATCTAACTCCCCTAGATAAATCACTAATGGCCTATGAAATTATTAATATCGTGTTATCTTTCAAACCCTTCAAGGCTCCTGGGCCAGATGGAATTCACCCTTTTTTTAATCAAAAATATTGGAAAACAGTTGGTCCCTCAGTCATAGACGGTAGCCTTCAAGTTTTTCTCACCAACATAATACCTGTTGACATTAATAATACCTATATTTGCCTAATCCCAAAAATTGACAACGCTAACAATTTAAAAAAATTTCGACCTATTGGTCTGTGCAATACAATCTACAAAATCATTACCAAAACTATTTCTAACAGAATTAAGCCTTTCCTAAACGACCTCATCAGCCCTTTTTAATCCAGCTTCATTAAAGGAAGAAGAACTAGTGACAATGCAATCATTGTCCCAGAAATTGTGAACCATTTTAAAAAGGTAAAAGGGAAAAAGTATAACATGATCCTTAAGCTTGATTTAGAGAAAGCCTTTGACCGTCTAGAATGATCCTTCATCTATCGTATGCTCAGATTCTTCAATTTCCCCCCATCTATATCGAAACTAATTATGCATTGTATAAGCACTAGTAATGGAGCCATTCTCGTTAATGGCTCAACCACGAACTTTTTTAGTCCAAGTAGAGGTATCAGGCAGGGCTGCCCCTATCACCATATATATTCATCCTTTGCATGGAAATGTTCTCACGCTTGATCTCCCATCAAGCAGATGTCCAAAATTGGGACCCCATACACCTTAGCCCAAATGACCCTGGTATTTCCCATTTATTCTTCGCGGACGACCTTACTCTTATTGCTAGGGTGAATGAGAAATCATGCAACACCATTAAAAATAGTCTTTCTACCTTCTGCACCTTGTCATGGCAAAATATCAACCTGCAAAAATAAAAAATAATTTTTTCAAAAAATTGCCCTACAAAAATCTCTAAAGAAGTTGCTAAAAATTTCAATATCAGTATTAGCAACACCTTTGGTAAATACTTAGGTTTTCCAATTCTTCAAAATCATCCTAACAATAGGGATTACTAATTTATTATTGATAACATGCAAAGAAAGTTATCTTCCTGGAAATCTAATTTTCTCAATATAGCGGGTCGAACTACTCTAGCAATATCTACTCTTAATGCAATACCAAGTCATGCCATGCAAAACACCCACCTCCCTATTAAAACTCTCAAACAAATCGATCGTATCCAACAAAACTTCATCTAGGGATCCACCAATGAAGCTAAGAAAGTTCACTACGTAAATTGGTCTACCGTTACAAAACTAAAGAGGAAGGAGATCTTGACATAAAAGATGCTAATACTAAGAATATGATCTCTCAGAGTAATCTTTCCTGGAGAATTGTTACCATCCCCGCTGTCATGACCCAAAATTCAATAAGGTCGTGATGGCGCCGGACACCACCGTCAGGCAAATCAACATTAAATAGTTAATTTAAAATTTCCATTTTAGTACTTTGAAATCGTTACATTTCATTTCATTTTATAATGGTCAATAAAATTTACTGAGTAAATAGCAATGTTTTAACAATTTAATTTAATAAATACATCCCAAAATCATCCCAGAACCCGGTGTCACGAGTGCATGAGCAATTTCTAGGAAGTATACATGTAATACAATATTTGTACGGAGTACAAATTGGACAAAGAAATAAAAATACAGCACTATACATCTGAGGAAGACTCTGTCGGCTGCGGGTCGTCTCGAGAGAAAACAACTCTCCTAAGTCTCCAGGTCAGCCACATCACTGCGTCAAGCGGGGCCACTAGATATACATGTACATGTGCAATAAAATTATACAGCAAGTGTAGTATGAGTACGAAAACAATGTGTACTCAGTAAGTATCCCGCCTAACCTCGAAGAGGTAGTGACGAGAGGTCGAATTTGACACTTGCTAGAGGTCAATCTAATAAAATCAAGGGTGGCACGAAGCATGAATATCATAGGTAATTAACAAGTAGTGATAGGAAATAACAACTTCTTTTCACATTTTACTACTTTAGAATCTTCGTCATTTCAGTTGACAATTTATAATTCCAGGCTAGTAAACAGTTAAAAATTACAGAAAGTACGCATCAAATATCATGTGCAAGCAATGCCGAGGGTCGAACGACCCGAACCAACAATAATAAAATATGCACTGCCGAAGGGTCGAACGACTCGAACCATAGATGCATCTATTACCCCGCTCACGAACTATCCTGCGACGCGGTCACATATAAATAATAGAGTTACCCCGCTCGCGAATCATACCTGCGACTCGGGTACTCATATATATACACATTCAAATAGTAAATCCGGAATTCATCAGGAAATATTTAGCCAAGGAAAGATTAATTCTCTTTTTAGATGATTAAGAAAATGAAATTTAACCTACTTAAATATTCATTTACTAATTTGATGATATTAAACAATCTAATTTTTATCAACAAAATTACAAGTACAACAAGTAAAGCATGCTAGTGGGTTCTAGACTACCCGGACATAAGCATAATAGTAGCTATGCACGGGCTCTCGTCACCTCGTGCATACATAGCCCCCACAAATTGTAACACAAATTTAATTATTTCACCTATGGGGACAATTCCCTCTTAAAAGGTTAGGAAGGAGACTTACCTCGCTTCGAAGACTCATAACCGACTTCCGAGCCCTTCCGATGACTCACATTGATGCACAACGCCCCAAAACTATCCAAATAACGGGCAAACCAATGAAAATATACTCTAATACTTATAAATATTCAATTTATATAAATTTCCAATTCCGCTCGAAAAGTCGACAAAAATTGCCCTCGAGCCCACGTGCCCGGATTCTGAAATTTTTCAAAGATAAACTTTATCCATAGCCTCACTAACTCAAATATGTAATTTACTCTCAATTTCATGCCCAAATTTGTGGTCAAAATCCAAGAATGTAAATTCTAGGTTTTTCTCCAAAACCCCCAAATTTCTACTAATTTCCATGACCAAATCTATACACAAACCTTGTATTTAACTTGAAATAAGTAGAATCAACTTACCTTAACATAGATGACGAAAATCCCCACTTGAAGCTCTCCAAAAATCGCCCAAACAAGAGAAAAATGAGAAGAAATGGCCAAAACCCGACTTTTAAAACACTTCACTGCCCAGCACTTCCCTTCTTCGTGAACGCGACAAGTACCTCACGTTCGCGAAGCACAATCTGCTTCAGCCCTAATTTTCTACTTCGCGTTCGCGACAACCTGAACGTGTTCGTGAAGGTCAGCTGCCCTAACCCTTCGCATTCGTGTCCCTTGCTTCGCGTCCGCATAGGCCAAATGGCCCTTGGCCCAGCTCCCATGATTCCTTCTACGCGTTCGCGTAGTAGTCTCAGCCCAAGCCTCCGCGTTCACACTCCCTTCACCGCGTTCGCATAAGCCAACCCAGCAGCCCTCCAAATTTCCTTCTTTACGAACGCGTGAAGCCCTCCGCGTTCGCGAAGAACAACTTCGACACCGGCAAACCAACAACAACAAATCACTCAAAATCGATCCGAAACCACCCCGAAACACACCTGAGGCCCCCATGACCCCGTCCAACCACACAAATCAGTCCCATAACATCCCACGGACCTGCTCGAGGCCTCAAATCACATCAAACAATGCCGAAACCACGAATCACACTCTAATTCAAGCTTTATGAACTTTGAAATTTCAAACTTCTACATTCGATGCCGAAACCTATCAAATCACGTCCGATTGACCCCAAATTTTGCACACTAGTCACATTCAACATTATGGACCTATTCCAACTTTTGGAATCGGATGCCGACCCTGATATCAAAATTTTCACTTCCGGTCGGACTTCTTAAAACCTTCAAATTTCTAACTTAGCCAAATAACTCCAAAATGACCTACGGACCTCCGAATTTACTTCCGATCGCGCTCCCAACACCAGAATCACCATAAGGAGCTATCCCCAGACTCGGAATCCCAAACAGACATCAATAACACTGAAATGCACTTCAACCCAGACTTATGAAATTTCTGCTGAAATGCTAACTTCTACAATATGTGCCGAAACGCTCCCGGGTCATCCAAAACCCGATCCGAATATACACCCAAGTCAGAAATCATCATACGAACCTGCTGGAACTTTCAAATCCTAATTTTGAGGTCGTTTACTCAAATATCCAATCTTAGTCAATTCTTCCAACTTAAGGCTTCCGAAATGAGAATTTTATTTCCAAATTGACTCCGAACTTCCTAAAATTCAATTCCGACCACGCCTACAAGTCATAATATCTAAAATGAAGCTGCTCATGGCCTCAAACCGCCAAATGATGCATTAAATCTTAAAACGACCGGTCAGACTGTTACACCCGCAACCTTATGGTGCAAAGTACTCATCTCCAAATATGCAAGCAAAAGGTCCCCATTCTACACCTCCTTCATTTGGAAAAATATTCTAAAAGGTTGGACTGTTTGCACTAGGGGTATCACTTGGAAGCCCTACCAAAATTCAAATCAAAACCTTTGGTTATCCAATTGATACCAAACCTAAAACCTCTAAGACAATGTATCGAGTGGCCTCTTAATAAACATGAATCCTCGATAAAGGTTAAGGAAATCTCATCTAACGGCCGATGGGATCTCTCAAAATTTCTTTTGATATCCCCACTAGTATTAAGAACAAAATTCATCAAATCCCTAACCCCTTAAAAAAGTGTAACAATGATACCCCTATCTGGAATGGGGACACTAATGGCAATTTCAGCAGCAAATCATGCCTTACAATCATTAAACCTACCACAAAGACTCAATGCGACTTTGGGTGGGTATGGAAACTGAATTGCCATAACAAAATCAGATACTTCCTTTAGCAATGTCTTCAAAACAGACTTCCATGCCGGAAATACCTTCATCACATTGGCATAAATATAGACATAAAATGCCCTATGTGTCACAATGGAGAAGAATCCATAGAGCACATCTTCATTGATTGTCCCCTAGTTCAGCACTTTTGGGATAACCTAGGAATCTCTAACCTACCAGCATCGGTTAATCAACACTGGCTCATACACATTAAGGGTATGACTCCAAAACTCCAATCCCCCCCACATAGAATGGTCTGATCTCCTCCCCTTTCTAATATGGGGTATTTGGATCAATCGCAACTACAATAACACAAACAATACCAATTTAAAATCTTCCCTAAAGACCATCTACAACCATGATCTAGAGTATCACTTTTTGTCATCCAGAAGAACTCCCCTACAGGCCATCAAAACAATAGAGGTTAAATGGCACGCACCACCAAAAGGTTGGACAAAACTAAACATAGATGGGGTTTGGAACAAAACAGACGGTAGTATAGGAGGAGTTTTTAGAAGTAATACAGGAAAATGGATTTTAGGTTTCCAGAAATATAGTACTGCTCTATTTCCCTTACATATGGAATTACATGCACTCCAAGAGGGACTTCAGTTGGCTTCAAAGTTTGATCTATACCCCTTGGAAGTGAAAACAGACTCAACTGAACTAATCAACGCAATAAATAATGGACATACAGTACTAGATAACTTAATCAACTCTTGCAGGTTATTAATGCACCAGGAGAAGGGCCTACTACTACGACATAATTTCAGGGAAGGGAATACAGTAGTTAATGCACTAGCCAAAGATGCAAAAAACAAAAAATGCAGACAATACAACCCCGGAGGAACAAAAGTGTTTGCCCAACCGCCAATTTTTGTACAACATCTGGTAACCAAGGACATGAGTGGGAAAAATAACTCTTTTAAAAAAGTGTCAACCTCTCTATGTAATATGTTTAGATCAGTAGGTAATCAAAACATTATGAGTGACTACAACTGTTTGTCTCAGGGGATACATAGCCCCAATGTCGCTATGGCATGTAATATGTAAAACTTTATCTAGTACGTACAATAAAAATGTCGTTCCTACTTTTTTGAAAAAAAAAATAGATATCATCACAACAATGACAATAAGTAAAGCACAAGAGCAAACGATTTCAAGTATTAGACTATCTGCCACAACATTATTTCTCACATGAATAATTATATGTGGAACTTTCAAGAGGAATATAATATCCAAAACATAAGTTCTTATTATAGCAGAGCAACCAAATCTTCAGAAGGAAACATACTCAAGGAACATCACCAATGAAGAAGTCTTAGGTAAGATATCATCAAATTGCATATATATAAACTATAAGTACATAATAGTATTATCTAACTAACATGACTAAATTTATTATTTTGCAGGTTCGAATAATGATGTTTGGTCAGTTTGAATTCACGTATTATGCTAATATAATAACATATTGCGTCGTTTTAATAATTGTAGCATTATATATGATTGTTGTAGAATTTATATTTCTCTAATTAATTAAATTTGGTATCTCTTCATATAAAGAATTGACTAAAACTTAAGGTGTTATTATTCACGTGCAACACACGTTAATAGAAACTAGTATAATTATAAAAACATGAGTACAATGTCAGTTTACCAAAATAGTCCTAAAATATAGCTAGAGTATTGGACATAATTGTAATATTCCCTTTTGTATCCGATTTGGTTTTTAATTTGATTTAGACTTTTTTTTCCAACAAAAATATATTAATGTAGCCCGCGTGTGGGAAGATTCGTAGGATTCCAACTTACATTCCATAACCTAATGACACAAGAACCTATTCAAGTTTTATAAATATCTTTATGAATTTTATTGATAATTAACAACAACGAAAATAACACTCTTGTGCATGCTTCTATTCGAATTGAATTTATTATGAATACATGGCTATTGATCTAATTTTATGATTTGAATTATAAAATATTTTAAAAAATAGTTCAATATTAGGTAAAAATGGTAATTAGTTTTAGATAATATTTTAATATTTAAGAATCCAATATCTAAAACTTTGAATTCAACTAAAAGTAATGTTATACTCGTACCTTTAGGCCGCTAAACCTGTATTTGGGGATTTTCAACAATAAGCTCCAGACTTTGCTAATAATCTATATCTATATTATCTATCTATCTATTTACTTCTATATATTATTATAAAAGCCTGAATATAATGTTGGTTTATAAAAATAACTTTATAATATTAAATATAATAACTCACAATAAAAGGACATAACCGAAATTC
Organism: Nicotiana knightiana; assembly: GCA_005239525.1. NCBI lineage: Eukaryota > Viridiplantae > Streptophyta > Magnoliopsida > Solanales > Solanaceae > Nicotiana > Nicotiana knightiana. Next base: position 4,964 of record ML434674.1, on the reverse strand, counting down.
TAGACATTTATAATCCTATTAGTTTTAGGACATAATACTACAAGTTAGGAATCCTACATGATTACCTTTAGGAATCCTATTAGTATAATAAATTTAGAGCATAGACATATAATACTACATGTTAGCATGTAAACCTAATACCTTTGGGAACACTTTAGATTTCCTATTAGTATAATTACTTTTGGGATAGAGACATATTTTAAGTCATGTAATCCTATTACTTTTAGGATATACTTCTTAAAAAATTCTATTACTAATTTAATTTGAAAACGTATTATGATGTGCTATTACTATTTGATTTGAGAATGTATTATATTGTTCAAATTCATTTAGAAAAAGAAGAACCTACATTATTATTATTATAAAATCATGAATACAATATTGATAGACATAGTCCTAAAATATTAAATAGAAGAACTCATAGGGAAAAACATAACTAAAATAATAGTTTTTTGGACTACATGTTTTAAACTTAAATTGTCTATTAACTTCTTATTAAAAATATGTAGGAAGGTTTAATAAAATTAATTTCATAAGAATTCTCCATATTGACACTACACTACCACTCCATAATATCCAATACTAAGAGAAAATAAAAGTATATTAAATGGACATCATAAGCCATTGAAATTAAGAAAAAATATCCCCATAATATATTTTTACATTATATTTGAAATGTTTTCCTATTAAAATAATATATATTTTTAATCAATTATCAAAAAATATACCCAATTATTAAACAACAACTAAGAAAATATTTAAAAATATAAATGTGTGAAAAATAGAAAGAAAAATGATTGGTAAGAGTCAATACCACTAATGATTCTGCAAGCATAAAGATCTAAACGTGAAATGCCAGATCGATCTTTTTACTCTTTGAAAAGAAAATTTATGGTGGATATTATAATTAAGATTAAATCGTCAAAACATGAGATGACCTAATATTAAGAATCTGAATCAACATAAAATAAATTATTTGTGCGATTCGTGATTTCGGCGTTGTTTGATGTGATTTGAGGCCTCGAGTAAGTCCGCATTATGTTTTGGAACATGTTGGTGTAATTGGGCGGGGTCCCGGGGGCCTCAGGTGGATTCCGGGTGGTTAACAGATCAATATTTGAAGTTGCGAAAAGCTGAAGTTGCTGTCATCTGGTGTGACCGCACCTGCGAGGCTTGGGCCGCAGGTGCGGCTTTGGCGCTGCAGGTGCGATATTTGGTTGGCTTGGCTGGGAGCGCAGGTGCGATGCAATTTCCGCACCTGCGAAGTCGCAGATGCGGACAATGGGGCGCATGTGCGAGTTTTGGCTGGAGCTGAGGAAGCCGCAGGTGCAAAAGTTTGGGCGCACCTGAGGGAGCGCATGTGCGAAGATTGGATCGCAGGTGCGAAAATAGGCCTGGGCAGAATGTTTTTAAAACCGAGAGTCTTGGCCATTTCTTCATTATTTCATCTTGGCATGGGCGATTGTGGGGAGCTTCAAGGAGGGGTTTTCTTCAAGGATCACAAGGTAAGTTATTCCCACTCATCTCAAGTTAAATACAAGGTATATGCTTGGATTAAAACATGAAAAATTATGGAAAATTGAGAATTTTGAAGAAAACCTAGAAAATTTGGTAATTTAGATTTTAGCCACGATTTGAGCATGAATGTTTGAGTAAATTGTATATTTGAACTAGTAAAGCTATGGGTAGAATTTATCTTCGAGAAATTTGGATTCCGGGCACGTGGGCCCGAGGGCATTTTGGTCAATTCCTTGAGCGGAGTTGGAGGTTTATATAATTTGAATTGTTAACAAATATTAGAGTATATTTTCATTGGTTTGTTGTCATTTGGTTAGTTTTGGGGCGTTATGCGTCCATTGGAGTCGTCGGAAGGGTTTGGAAGCCGGTTATGGAATTTCGGAGCGAGGTAAGTCTCCTTTCTAACTTTGTGAGGGGGAATTTTCCCCCTAGGTGAACTAATTAACTATGTGCTACTATCTGCGGGGGTTACGTACACACGAGGTGACGGGAGTCCGTGCGTAGCTACTATTATGCCATGTCCGGGTAGTCTAGGACCCACTAGCATGCCTTACGTGTTATACATGTGATCCTGCCAATAATATTAGACTGATAATGCTATTGAATTGGTAATTTATTTCCTAAGAAGACTAGAGTGTACCTTTCATAATCATTTAGAAAGAGAATTGATTCCTCCACGGATAATTGTATTACTCATAAGATTATATTATTGAATATTATTAAACTTGGCAAATGAGTTTCAAAACAAGGATTTAAATGCTATTTTTCGTGTTCCTTTAAGAAGAATTTTATCACTTTCCCGAGTAACTGCTTTCTTGATAAAAGTGTGGACTTATTGTTTGAATATGTATATCTATGGGTGTCTGAGTCGCATGTATGATTCGCGAGCAGGATAACCCTGTATTTATGTATAACCGCATCGCATGATCGATTCGCGAGCGGGGCAGATAGATGCATCTATGCTTCGAGCTGTTCGCCCCTCGGCAGTGCACAATTTATTATTGTTGGTCCATGCCGTTCGACCCTCGGCATTGCTTGCACATGATATTTACTCCGTATTTGCTGTGATTTTACCTGAATACTGGCCTGGAAATTTTAAGTTGTCGACTGAAATGACAAAGATTTAAAGTTATTAAAATTTTGGAAGAAGTTGTTCTTTCCCGTTGATTATTTGTTATTTGATTAAATCATCCATGTTTGACTATTCGTTATTAAAATGACGAAGATATAAAGTGTTAAATGTGAAAGAGTTGATATTATTTTTTCCTGATTTTAATAAATTTCCTATGACATTCATGGTTAGTGTCTCACTTGATTATACTAAATTGACCTCTAGCAAGTGTAAAATTGACCTCTCGTCTCTACGTCTCTGAGGTTAGGCGGGATACTTACTGAGTATACGTTGTTTTCGTACGCATGCTACACTTGCTGTGCATTTTTATTGCACATGTACTTTCATAGCGATGTGGCTGGTTTGGAAACTTAGGCGAGCTGCATCATCCGGAGGCGATCCGCAGCTGACAGAGTCTCCTTAACATTGTATTTATTTTCATTTTAAATTCCTTGTCCAATTTGTATTTCGGACAAGCTTTGTAGTATTTGTGAAATTCTTAGAACTTGCTCATGCACTTGTGACACCGGGTTCTGGTATGTGTATGGGATGTATTTTATAAAATAATGGAATATTAAACTATCGTATTTACTTAATGAATTTTTGTTTAGTTATTACGTAATAAGTTAAAGGTAATGATTTCAAAAAAGTTAAAACAGGAATTTATTTCAACTAATTAATGATTAGCTTGCCTGACGATGGCGTCTGGCGCCATCACGACCTTAATATATTTTGGGTCGTGACAACATGGTATCAGAGCACTAGGTTCCCTTAGGTCTCACGAGTCATGAGCAAGTCTAGTTGAGTATTGCGGATCGGTACAGAGACGTCTGTACTTATCTTCGAGAGGCTACAAGGCTGTTATGAGTACTTCCCTTCTTGATTCCTCATCGTGCGATTTGATTCCTTTAAAGATTATGCCTATGTTTCATCCTCAATCTTATACGTCGCAAAGCGCTTGCTACGGATCGGGAATTTGAGGAATTGAAATGGTGCTATGGATATGATGCGAGATGTTTTCCATGTGTAATTGGTTGGGGCTGTTGTTATGTCCCTGCAGAAGGATAATATGTTTTTTAAGCTCAGTAGCTGTGTTCCTGAGAGCCTTGAGGTTATGCTCTGGTTGTGATGATGTTTACGATTGGTTATCGCACGATGTCGATATGATGATAGAACGCTTGCCCATATGTTGAGTCCTGATGAATGGTTTGAAGAGAGGTCTTCTCAGAGTGTGATTTTGAGATTTTGATATTTTGGTTCCGGTAGAGGAAAGGCATTTGGATTATGAATGGTCTGGTTGGGGTTTATAAAGTAATAAGACTTGGTGTTTTCAAGTAAGGTGGAGTATTCACCTGTGATATGTTATCATCGTCCTTGATCGAATGAAATGTGTTAAGTTCATCAGTGCCATGGTTTCTTTGGCTGCATGGGGTCAGAGTATTGTGAAGAAGTATTGAAGAATGCGGTTGACAGAGACTGTGAGGTGCGGTGGTTCAGTACTGGATAAGTGTTAATAATGAAGGCAACTCGAGATAAATGATCTTCGGAGAGTTTGAAGTCGTGGCGAACTGCTGGTTTAAGAGTTGCAGAGAATGATATTGAATTGTGGCAGCAATTGGGCAGCATACGATGAAGGAAGATATGTGAAAAGTGCTAGGCGGTGGTTCCCTTTTCTAAAAGGCCAGGTGTAAGGAACAGAAATCAGGTAGTTATTTAAAGGAATGAGATTAACGAGTGGGAGAGTGGCAGCGTTGTACAAGAGTCCAGTGGTAAGACAACTGCCTATGTTGAGGGAAAGTTTGAGAGTTTTAGCGGATGGTGATTGGGTCTACGAGCTTAAGTTGAAATATGGGTTATTTCGGCGGAAGGTTGGATACAACAGGGAGGAGTTGTTAGGAATGAAGAAGGACGCAATGTGGCGGTGAATTTGAAGATGTTGTAGCGCATTTAATAGACGTTCGTGATGAGCGGATGGACTGGGAAAATTGGTGAATGAGAGCAGGCTTAGGATGGGGTATTGAGCAGACGTCCGTGTGCATTTCAGCGCCGTTAAAAGGTGTCAGTTGGTGATTTCCACAGGTGGGTTATCTCCTGTGAATAGGTTAGCGGTTGTATGGTTGGCAAGTTTCTGCGAGGGATTCTGGTGGCTATTCGGTCGGAGGAAGAATGTGTGAATGATGCTAGGGTATTTGAGTATTTAGGGAGTGCTAACAAGAGAATGTGGAAGGATTGGTTAAGCAAAATCATGTTAACAAAGGAGAAGGGATATCAACAGGGTCTAGAGTGGTGCAAGGAGTAGCTTCGGGCTAAGTGGGGGAGTCCCACCAACTGCAGT
>ML434671.1:30161-70084 GCA_005239525.1 Nicotiana knightiana | reverse complement strand
AACCTTAATATTTATAGCAAAATAGTATAGAATTTGCGTGTGGTCAAAAAATAGTTGTTCACACTCCCTAGTTGATGACAACATAACCTTATGACTTTTCTAACATAGGGTCCCACACCCTAGTTGATATCAGCATAACATGATGCCAGCATAACCTGATGACTTTTCCAACATAGGGTCCCACTACCTAGTTGATGCCAGCATAACCTGATGACTTTTTACAACATAGGGTCCCACTCCCTAGTTGATACCAGCATAACCTGATGCCAACATAACTTGATGACTTTTCCAACATAGGGTCCCACTCCCTAGTTGATGCCAACATAACCTGATGACTTTTCCAACATAGGTTCCCACTCCCTAGTTGATGCCAACATAACCTGATGACTTTCTAACATAGAGTCCCACTCCCTAGTTGAGCCAGCATAACCTGATGACTTTTCCAACATAGGTTCCCACTCCCTAGTTGATGCTAGCATAACCTGATGACTTTTCCAACATAGGGTCCCACTTCCTAGTTGACGCCAGCATAATGTGATGACTTTCCAATATAGGGTCCCACTCCCTAGTTAATTCACCATAACCTGATGACTTTTTCCAACATAGGGTCCCACTCCCTAGTTGATGCCTGTATAACCTGACGACTTTCCAACATAGGGTCCCACTCCCTAGTTAATACCAGCATAACCTGGTGGTTTTCCCAACATAGGGTATCCAATCCCTAGTTGATTTTAATTTTAGACAGAGGGTCTCCACTCCCTGGTATACCTTTACTCCGGGTACACCACTCCCGCTCTTTCATCGCTTTCAATAATGAAGTAGTATAGAATTTTTTTACAATAACTCACAAAATTTTTCCTAGTGAAAAACTGGGGCAGTAAATTTCGTTTGTTTGTTTTTAATTTTGAGAAGATTATACCTTAAGGCACTAGATTCAAGACGACCAAAAGAAGAAGTTTCAATCTAGAATAAAAGAAAATAAGAAAATAGAAAGTTAAACCCAAAGCACAGAAGTGGAGACGATGTGGACTGCTCAGGACAAGATTGAAGTCATCAGTTCTGTATGTCCCATCTTGATCCGAAAGACGAGAAGATTGAACCAGCACTTGCGCCTAACAAGCATCAATATCCAAATCAGAGTCAGCTTAAAGAACTAGCCAAGACTCAAGACCAAGCTTCGGAATATTTACAGATAGGAATCTTGTAACTCGTAGCTGATCTGCTTAGTTAGTCTTTTTCATTTTGTTACTTTAGTGTAATAAGGAGCTCAACAACAGTAACAACAACAACGGTAGTAAAATCAAAGCTTTCCGATAGTCCCAGCTACCAAAACTCCCAGAACTACACTGACCTGATTCCTTTATAGCCAAGGATATGTAGGCAACCTTTGAAGCAAGGTTCGGTCAAGCTTTTCCAAAGTGCTTCCCACGGAGCATCCAAACGGGTAAAAGTTGTTCATAACTGCTCACTTTGTCTTTGCACGAAAACTCTTCGTGTTTCCGAGCAAAGATGGGCAGTTATGAGCATGTAATCTTTACCTTACCAAAATACTCCTATAAAATTAATGAATAAATTAGTCCTATTTTTAGATTTATATTTTTTAGGATTTTTTGGTATTTATTTGGAAGTATTTGCATTTTTAGTCGCATTTTTTCATTTTTTAATTTATTAAAATATTTAAACCTTCATCATCTTGCATTATTAGGATTTTAATTTAATTTAATGCCTAATTACATAATTAATTGCTTCATTAAAAGAAAATCTCAAAAATTGTTTGTCTTGACATTGTTTTAGTTTTAGTAATAAATTAAGTAGTTTTCCTTTTAAATTTAAGATTGACTAATCGTGTAAACAAGATAAATCGATGATTAGTGTAGTTTTACAATTTGAGATATTTTAGTATTCAATTTAGGGTTTAATCAAAATTAGTTAGATTTAAAAGAGACTAATTAGCTTAAAAGAAAATTGGATTGGGCTAAGTCTTTAACACCAAGCCCAATCCCAAAATTAGTCCAAAAAACCAAGCCCAAACTCTTAAAAAATCTGATCCATACCCATCTCCCCCAGTCAATCTTGACCATTGATCCCTAGTAGATCCAACGATCTGGAACCCCCTCCCCCTTTTAATATGAAAATGTCCTAAAACCTCCACCCTCCCCATTTACAAACTCCCCATTCTCTCACATCTCTCTCCCCAAACCCTAAACCTAGCCGCCCCCTTCCATCTGCCCCACTTCCGCCGCCACCCCTCCCTAAGGCGGCGGCGCCCGCCAGAATTCTCCACTGGCGGTGGCCAACCTCCAAAAAACCCCAAAATAATTTCAATCTATTCCTCTCCTCCTCCTCTACCTCACCCCACCAATTAAACCCATAAAAAACCAACACCCCTAGAATCAAGAGGTGGCCGAAATCCTTAAGCCGCCCTAACCTCGCCGCCGAAAATCACCCATGGCGCGGTGGAGCTCCAAAACCCTTCAAACTCATACCATACACTCCTCTCATCTTCCTAAGCCTCATCCTACCAACCAAATCCTCGAAAATCCCACCAAAATCCATAGATCTTAGATCTAAAAAGGCCAAAACTCTAGATCTACCCCCTTTCCATGTCTCTAGCCGTTAAAAAATCCTCGTGCCAAAACCTCCCATCAAGGATCTTAGGTCCTAGACGGGAGTTTTGGCATGAGGGTTTTTTCACGGTTAGATCCATTTAATTTATTTATTTTTATGTATTATTCATTATTTATGTTATTTCCGCATTTATTTCATTTCCGTTCTTATTTCCCGCATTTTTATTTTCGTATTTTTTATTTTTTTTCGTTATTTCTATCCGTATTTTTTTTATTCTGTTACTACGCATTATTTTATTATTCTGTCTGCATTTATTTTTTATTAGTATTCTGGTTATGCAATTTTTATTTATATAAAGTTAGGATAATTATATTCAGTTGGTCTTATATTATTATGTATTTGTTTTTTCGTTTGCTAATCAATTAATTAAACAGATTAATAAAGATAAAAGTAATATATATATATATATATATATATATATATAAACATTGTTGCATTTCTTTCTTTCTCTCTCGTTTTTTGTTTCTTAGTTTATTGTTAGCTTTGTTGTTTTATTATTATTGGGCCTGGCGAAATAGACAGACCCATAACTTTGCTGTTTTATTATTATTGGGCCTGCTAAATAGAGAAGCCCATAGCTTTGAAAGCTTAAGAGTTGGGCTCTTCAGGCTAAAAGTCACTAGACTTCGGCCCAAAACCAATCTGGTTTTGAGGTAATTCCAAGACCTTTAAGGGTCGATTTTGGAAACCCAATTCTGAAAATCATTTTAGAAAGTGCTAGAACTTTCTAGAATAGGGGCAATTGTCCCAATGCTGAGTAGGAAAAAGGATAAAATCCGAAAATATCCGGAAATATGACACTTGTCCATTTTCTGAGATAAGGAAGGTACCAGAAATTGGACAGCTGTCCATTTCTTTACAAAAGATGCCATCTTCCCTAATTTATAGGGAATTCTGACAGATTCTATGGGCCTTAATTCTTATCCCTTTTCACCTCCTCATTCTATAAATACATTCATTCTTTTCATTCTAGGGGTCATTCTCACACATTCTCATATTTCAAAGAGATACTTACAAATCTTTTACACACCTGAAAACAAAGACATTTTTCATAAACCCGAAATAGAAAATGTAAAGCTGGAGTCTCTTTCTTTCACTAGTAGCAAAGAACTCCTACTGGTTTTTCACATTGTCTTATGGATTTTTGGGTTTTTATTTGGAAGCTGGTTTTGATTTCCTTCTTAGGTTTTCTTGTTGCTGCTCTTGCTCAACTTTTCAAAGACTTATTTTCTTTATCTGTTTGTGTTCTTGCTATTGTCAAGGTATTTTCTTAAAAAAATGTAAAGCTTCTTTCTTTTGCTGAATCATGACTGGAATTTGTTGATAAATTTGCAACTAGTTTGAATATTGTATGAACCATGTTAGTTTGAAGTTGTTTGCTTGAAAAGTTATGTTACAAATTCATTTACACTATTTTAGGCAAACCTATTAGTTTGAAAGTGTTATAAAAATTACAGAATCTGCTTAAAGAGTCATACACGCACAAAATCTGTATGTTCATATGCAATAATATCACATATATCATTTTCTAGAAATTCTATCAAAATATCCATAGGTAGTTTTATTATTAGTCAGTCGGCAAAAAAATGTAATTTTACTGCATTTCCTTGTATGTTAAATCATCTTAATAGATTAGCAACTTTACCATACTATTTTTTTCAATAATTAAATATGCTGATTAATATTAGCCTAAAGTCATGAAAAACTAGATTTTTCCAAGTAAATTAAAGGGAAATTTTCGTTCCTATACCATATAGGAAACTATATTATCAAATATGTTCATAGTTTGTGTCACGACCCAAAATCCAACACAGGTCGTGATGGCGCCCAACACCGGAGTCAGGCAAGCCAACAACTGTTTACTAGTGAGATTTTCCTTATTTAACATACCAACCCCACATATTCCCAAAGTTTTAAGCTTAGATCATTTAAATAAAAGCGGAAACCTTAACCAGCTTAAGTAAATACAGCCAAAATGATCATGATCCAATATATACAGTCCCAAGATAAAGAGTTTACTATGTGCATGCCAGGAATTAGTGTCACAAGTCAACAGGTGAACTAGTAGAATATATAAAAGAGGATACAAACTGTACTACTGTCTGAGAGAAGTAGACAGAAATGAACAAAAGATAACTCCATAGTAGTGCTGCGAATCGCCAAGGGAGGCATCTTACCGTGGAGTCAGGTCCAGAATATATGTCAAGCTCCGGTCGGATAACCAGAAACACCAGCCTCAGAACTTGTACAATTAAGTACAGAAGTGCAGCATGAGTACATAAATATATATTTACCCAGTGAGTATCCCGCCTAACCTCGAAGAGGTAGTGACGATAGGTCGACATGACACTCAAAAGGTCCAACAGTATAATTTAACAGGATGTAATGGAAACAATAGGCATGTAAAGACAATGAAGCAACAAATATATATGTAAGATACTGAAATCCAGGAAGAATATTGGGAATAAATAAAACAATTACCACTTCACTTTTTCCCAAATATCTGACAAATCAATATCCATGAATTTAGCAGCAAATAAATCATACGCATGCAGGGTAAGGACAACCGGCCGGAGTCATAAGGTAGTCAAGTCGTGCACTGCCGAGGATCGAACGGCCCATACCAAAAGTGCACCTCTCCACAAATTACTCACATCTATGCACTGCCGAGGATCAAACGGCCCGTGCCAAAATTGCATCTCTCAATCTCTCTAAGCATTGCCGAGGATCAAACGGCCCGTACCAAAAGTGTGTCTCTCAACCTCTCTATGCACTACCGAGGATCAAACGGCCCGTACCAAAAATGCAATCTCTCAATCCGCCATGGCGTACGGACCGTTCCAATAAGAGTGGGGGAAATCACACTCCGCTCGTGGAATGTAAATTGCGAAGCGGTCAAATGCACACACATTATTCCTTTTTAAAAGAGAATACTTTTCAGTGATCAATTTCTTACAAGTTTTTCTCAAATTTCATAACTTCAGGGAAATAAGAAACATGTAGCGTTAAGTCATTAAGCATATAGTTTATATCAAGCAAAACACAAGGCGTGATGTGGGCCTAACTACCCGGACATAATAGTAATAGTCGCTACATACGGACTCTTGTCACTTTGTACGTACGTAGCCCCCACAAATTATCACATATAGCATTTAAATCACCTAGGGGGATAATTCCCCCTCACAAGGTTAGAAAGGAGACTCACCTTGCGTCGAACTTACTCCCCGGACCGAGAACGCTCACAAAACTCCAAACTCTACACCCGAGGACTCGGAACTAGCCAAAAGTTATATAAATACATTAATTTATATTCAAAGCATGGAATTCTCCTAGTACTTAGCCAAATTCACCATTCTTGAAGAAAATCAAAAATCCGACCCCGGGCCCGCATGCTCGGATTCCAATAATTCTCGAAGGAAACCCTCACCTAAAGCCTAAGGATCATTAATATACGATTTTGACTTGATTCCATAGCAAATTTACGGGTAAATTCTCAAATTATCGAAAGCCCTAGGTTACTACCCAATTCTTGATTTTTCACTGATTATGTGATTAAACTTAACTAGGAATTCATTCATGAGGCTAATATTAGAGTGGAATTTACTTACCTTTAATAACCAAGTCGTTTTCCCCTCTAAAATTGTGGAAACCGCCCCAAGAAAGAAGAAGAAGATGAGAAATAATGAATTAAACCCGTGTATAAAAACACATTGTCTGAACAGTGTTTTCGCACCTGCAGCTCGAGTACCGCACCTGCGGAAATGGACTGGGGAGCCTAGGCCCGCACCTGCAGAGTGGAGATCGCACCTGCGGCTCCGCTCTTGCGGAACTTTGTCCGCACCTGCGAGAATTGGCCAGACCAATGGGGGTCGCACCTACTAGGCTGGGACCGCAGGAGCGGCCCGCACCTGGGACTGGTCAACCGCACCTGCGGTCACACTAGAACAGGTGCACCAGCAGCTATTTCAGCTGGTTTTTGGCCTCGTGTGGTGTCCGGGAGGCACCTGGGCCCACCCGAGCCCCTGTCCAAATATGCCAAAAAGTCCCAAATCATAATACGGACTCGCTCGAGCCTTCAGAACACCCAAAAAAATGCTAAAACTCAAAATCGCACCTCAAAACCCCAAGAACCAAACTTAGGAACTTTAAGTTTTCTAGACTTCGGTAACAACGCGTCAAACCGACCAATACAACTCGGAATCACATCAAATTTTGCAGGCAAGTCATAAATGACATAACAGAACTAATCCCAATCTCGGAATTCTGTTCGGACCTCGATAACACAAAAACACGTCCCAAACCAAAATAGGAACTTAAGGAACTTCGTATTTCAATATTAGGCGTTGAAATGCTCCCGGGTCATCAGAAAGCCATTCCGAACATACATCCAGGTCCAAAATCATCACACGAAGCTACCAGAACCGACGAAACTCGATTCGAGGTCGTTTACCCAAAATGTTGACCAAAGTGAAACTTGGCCTTAAAGGCCAACCTTAAGGAACCAATTGTTCCTATAGCACTCTAAACACCTTCGAATCCCGGACCACCAGTCCCCGCAAGTCATAAATCATAAAAAGCCGCTATGGGAAGTTTCATTTAGGGGAACGGGGTCCGATAACGCAAAACGACCGGTCGGGTCGTTACAGTTTGCATATTACCCGCCATGCTAATAGTATTTCTACAAAAAAATAGACAATTCATTAAATAAGGAATCATTGTAGCTGTAGGTTTCCTTATTTAGGTGTGCTAATATTGGGGAATTAAAGATTCTTTCAGATATTTCATTAAATAAGGAATCATTGTAGATGTAGGCTTCCTTATTTAGGCGCGCTAATATTGGAAATTCCTTAATTAATTGTCTGGTTTTAATGGATTTGATCTCATCTTTTTAAAATATTTAATTACTTGGAACTCAACTAAAAGAATTAAAAATATACAAGTTATTCTAGGCTGTCAACACTTACGTCTAACGTAAAAATATTGCAGATGCGTGTTAGTAAGAAAAAGGTGGCTGATTTAGTACTGTTTTGGACATATATGTATCTAAAATGTGAAACATACATTTTAGGGGAAGCATGTCGAGTCCAAATATGTAGCCAGTTTGTAGATATTTTGTAGATAAATTATAGATTATTTGTATTCTGATTGTAGATGCTTTTTTCTGTTTTCACAAATAAAAAATGACTAAAAGTTCTACAAATCTTCTGCCAAAAATGCAATTATGTTGAAAATCTCAATTATGCTACAATTGAACGGGAATTGGGATATTAAAATTCAGTGTACCCAGTTTGTAGATATTTTGTAGATAAATTGTAGATTATTTGTATTCTGATTGTAGATGCTTTGTTTTCTGTTTTTACAAATCAAAAACGAATAAAACTTCTACAAATCTTCTGCAAAAAACACAATTATGTCGAAAATCCCAATTATGCTACAATTGAATGGGAATTGGGAATATTAAAATTCAATGTGCCTAGTTTGTAGATATTTTATAGATAAATTATAGATTATTTGTATTCTGATTGTAGATGCTTTGTTTTCTGTTTTCACAAATCAAAAACGACTAAAACTTCTACAAATCTTCTGCAAAAAATGCAATTATGTCGAAAATCCTAATTATGCTATAATTCTGTGATTCTCCTATATGCTCTTGTTACTCCTTACGAAACTGTTATGCTAAATATGGAATCCAAAAAAACATGATTAACGGATAGATCTTCCTAATCAAAATCCCCCCATGAACTATTACAAGAAAATTAACTTTTGCCAACAATTGAAGCATCAAAAGAAAAAGATAAAAAGATTTGTTCGAGCTCAGAACATATTGAGAATCAAACTCTGGGAGATAAACCTTAATGTGAAGGAACCCAAAATCATAACCATCAAATCGACCAGGCTTGTGCTCATCTTCCCCGGGCACAAAAACATTGGGACAAGATTGCAGAGGTGCCGACTATAACGACCCGACCGGTCGTTTTGAGCTCTAGTGCGTCGTTCAGCGGTTTGAAGTCATGAGAAGCTCCATTTCAGATATTATTACATGTAGGTGTGCTCGGAATTGAATTTCGGGAAGTTTAGAGTTGATTTGGAAAGAAAATTCTCATCTCAGAAGCCTTAAGTTGGAAGAATCAACTAAGATTGGAATTTTGAGTAAACGACCTTTGAATCAGGATTTGAAGGTTCCTGCAGATTCGTATGATGATTTCGGACTTGGGTGTATGTCCGGATCGGGTTTTGGATAAGCCGAGAGCGTTTCAGCGTAGATTCTCGAAGTTAGCATTTTAGAAGAATTTCATAGTTTTGGGCTTGAAGTGCATTTCAGTGTTTTTGATGTACGTTTGGGATTCTGAGTCTGGGAATAGATTTGTATGGTGATTCTGGAGTTGGGAGCGCGATCGGAAGTGAATTTGGATGTCCGTAGGTCATTTTGAAGTCATTGGCTAAAGATAGAAATTTGAAGGTTTTTGAGAAATCCGACAGGAAGTGGAAGTTTTGATATCGAGGTCGGAATGCGATTTCGGAAGTTTGAGCAGGTCTGTAATGTTGAATATGACTTGTGCTCAAAATTTTGGGGTCAATCGGGTGTGATTTGATAGGTTTCGGCATCGGATGTAGAAGTTGGAAAATTCTAAGTTCATAAAGTTTTGATTTGAGTGCGATTTGTGGTTTTGATGTTGTTTGATGTTATTTGAGGCCTCGAGGAAGTCCGCATTATGATTTGGAACAGATTGGTATATTGGACGGGGTCCCGGGGGCCACAGGTGGATTCCGGGTGGTTAACGGATCAAGTTGAAAGTCTGAAGAAGGCTGGAATTGTTGTCATCTGGTGTGACCGCACCTGCGAGGATTTGGCCGCAGGTGCGGCTTTGGCGCCGCAGGTGCGAGAGTGGGTTGGCTTGGCTGGGATCGCAGGTGAGATGGAATTTCCGCACCTGCTGAGGCGCAGATGCGGGCAAGGGGTCACAGGTGCGGATCCGGCTGTAGTAGAAGGAAGCCGCAAGTGCAGGCTCTTGGGCGCACCTGCGGAAGCGCAGGTGCGAGGGCTGGACCGTAGGTGCAAAAATCGGCATGGGCAGAATGTTTTAAAACAAGGATTTTGGTTCATTTGTCTTCATTTCTTCTTGGGCTTAGGCGATTTTGGGAGGCTTCAAAGAGAGGATTCCTTCATGCATTGTCAAGGTAAGTAAATTCCTTCCGTTTGTAAGTTAAATACAAGATTATATGCATGGATTAGACATGTAAATTGGTAGGAATTTGGGAAATTATTGAAGAAACCTAGAAAATGGAAATTTAGATTTTAGCCATGAATTGAGCATGAATATTTGAGTAAATTGTATAATTGAGTTACTAAGGCTATGGGTAGAATATATCTTCGAGAAATTTCGGATTTCGGGCACGTGGGCCCGAGGGAATATTGGTCATTTCACTAAGCGGGGTTGGGGAATTATATAATTTGGAATGGTTGCAAATATTAGAGTATATTTTCATTGGGTTGTCGTTGTTTGGATAGTTTTGGGGCGTTGTGCGTTCGTTTGGAGTCATCGGAAGGGCTTGGAGGCCGGTTATGGAATCTTGGAGCGAGGTAAGTCTCCTTTCTAACTTTGTGAGTGGGAACTGTCCCCCTAGGTGAACTAATTAAGTATGTGTTACTATCTGCGGGGGCTACGTACGCACGAGGTGACGGGAGTCCGTGTGTAGCTACTATTATGCCATGTCCGGGTAGCCTAGGACCCACTAGCATGTCTTACCTGTTATACCTGTGATCTTGTCTGTGATATTATAATACTAATATAACTGGAATTGTAATTGAATGACTAAGGAAGAGTAGATTTTATTTTTCTAAACCATCTAAAAAGAGAATTGATTTCCTTCGCGGGCAATTGTATTTCTGGATAAGGTTGTATTATTAAACATTATAAAAACTTGGCAAGTGAATTTCGAAAAAAAAGGATTTAAGTACTATTTTGTGGTTTTAAAAGAGAAATCTGTCATTTATTTAGTTACTTGTTTTCCCGACGTATTCGGGGTGGACTGTTGATTGTGCATGACTGCATGTGACCGCTTCGCAATTTACATTCCGCGAGCGGAGTGTTATTTCCCCCACTCTCATGGGAGCGGGCCGTACGCCACAGCGAGATTGAAAGAAATATTATGTTTCGGGTGTTCGACCCTCGACATTGCACAGAGATGTTTATTATGATGGCTCAGGTCGGTTGTCCTTATCCCGTATGCGCATGCTAAATTGTTAAATGTTTTTCATGATTTTTGAAGTGATAAGGTATTTGGGGGAAAATAAAGAAGAAATTGTGGATTTATGATATTTGGGGGAAAACAAAGAGGAGATTGTTTATTTAAGATATTTTGGAAAATAATGAGGAAGTGGTATCTGTTTTGTTTATTTCCAGTATTTATTTGGATTTCGGTGCCTTATATATATTGTTGCTTTTCTACCTTTACATGCCTATCGTGTTCATCTTATATAGTTAATTAATTTGATGGACCTTAGTGAGTGTCTAATTCGACGTCACTGTCACTACCTCTCTGAGGTTAGGCGGGCGACTTACTGAGTACACGTTGTTTTCGTACTCATGCTACACTTGCTGTGCATTTTATTGCACAGGTACTTTCATAGAAATGTGGAGGATTCGGAGACTTAGGCGAGCTGCATCATCCGGAGGCGATCCGTAGCTGACAGAGTCTCTCTCGTACTGTATTTATTACATTATTTTAAATTTCCTCGTCCAATTTGTACTTCGGACATGCTTGTAATGATTGTACTCATGTACTTGTGATGCCGGGTTCTGGGGTGTGTTGGGATATAATTGCTAAAGTGTAATTTAAACCATTGTTTTACTTAACAGATTTTATTTAGCTAACATGTAATAAAGTGAAAGGAAATGATTTTTCATAAATGTTAAACAAGAATTTATTTCGTCTAATTACTAATTTGGCTTGCTTGACAATGATGTCTGGCGCCATCACGACCTTAGGGATTTTGGGTCGTGACAACATGGTATCAGAGCGCTAGGTTCCCATAGGTCTCACGAGTCATGAGCAAGTCTAGTAGAGTCTTGCGGATCGGTACGGAGACATCTGTACTTATCTTCGAGAGGCTACAGGGCTGTTAGGAGTTCTTCCCTTCTTGATTCCTCATTGTGCGAATTGATTCCTTTGAGGCTTATGCCTATGTTCATTCCTACTCAATCTTACGCGTAATTCGAGAGTTGAAATGGTGCTACGGATGTAATTCGAGATGTTTCCATGTATAATTGGTTGGGGCTGTTGTTATGGCCCTGCAAGAGAATAATATGTTGTTTTAGCTCAGTAGCTGTGTTTTCTGGGAGCCTTAAGGCTATGCTCAGGTAGTGATGATGCTTGCGATTGGTTATCGCGCGATGTCGATATGATGATAGAATGCTTACCCATATGTTGGGGGTGATGAATAGTTCGAGGGGAGGTCTTCTCAGAGTGTGATTTTGAGATTTCGGTATTTTAGTTCCGGCAGGGAGAGGCATTTGGATTATGAAAGGTTCGGTCGGGGTTGATAAAGTAGTAAGACTTGGTGTCTTCAAATGAGGTGGGGTATGCACCTATGACGTGTAGTCGTCGTCATTGATCGAATGGAATGTGTTAATTTTGTCGGTGCTATGGTTTCTTCGGTTGCGTAGGGTCAGAGTATTGAGAAGAAGTAATGAAGAATGTGGTTGGCAGAAACCGTGAGGTGCGGTGGTTCAGTACCGGATAAGTGTTGATAGTGAAGGCAGCTAGAGAAATATGATCTTCGAAGAGCTTGAAGTCGTGGTGATCTGCTGGTTTGAGAGCTATAGATAATGGTCCTGAAGTGAGGCTAGGCGGTGGTTCCATTTCTAGGAGGCCAGGTGTAAGAAGCGGAATTCGAGCAATCGCAAAGTGGGGGAGCGGCAACATAGCTTGGAATTTGAAGATATTGTCGCGCATTTAATGGGTGTCCATGAGGAGCAGACGGACTAGTAAAGTTGGTAAATGAAGCAGGGCGTAGGATGGGGTATTGAAGTCGCAGAGAGCGTGCATTTCAGCGTCAATAGAAGGTGTATGCGGGTGATTTCCAGAGGTGGGTTATCTTCAGTGAATAGGTTAGCGATGGTGGGGTTGGCAGGTCTCTGTGAGGGGTTCTAGTGGATATTCGGTAAGAGGCAGAATGTGTGAATGATGCTAGAGAGTTTGAGTATTTAGGGAGTGTTGGCAAGAGAATTTGGATTAATTGGACGGATTGGTGGAGCAAGATCGTGTTATCAAAGGAGAAAGGATCTCAGCAGGGTCTAGAGTGGTGCAAGGAGTAGCTTCGGGCTAAGTGGGGGAGTCCCACCATCTGCAGTTGGGTTGTAGGTTGTCTTCTCATAGGGTCGCGGATTGTCAGCGTGTTGGCAAGTTATTTCAGCTAAGGGAAAGGAGTAAAATGGTGATTGTGCATGGGATTTGATGAATGTGTTCAAAAGTTGGCCCTGTCGGGCAAGGGTTAGGCTTTGGAAGACTCAGAATTTTGCTTAAGGCATAGGTGAGTTGTCAGGATAGTGACTCGGTCGTGTGGTTCCTTGGAAGGGGTGTTCATGTGCTAGAAGAGCCTTAGAGTTGATTGCATTCGGGGCCAGTCAGAGTGGGTGACTCTCAATAACAGTCTTAGTGAGTCCAAAAGTTAAGAATGCGGCGTTTAAGGGTTTCAGGCAGCAGTATGATCGAGAATCGAGCTTTTGCAGAGTAATTTTTGAGAAAAATGAGGATGGTTGGAATGTTCTATGATATGTTTCAGCATGCAGGATAGTATTGGAGGAGTGAGAGAAATAAACTTCGGATTGTAGAAAGATTATCAGGAGGGTATGAGACGGGTTGCAGGATTTAGGCAGCATAGTCTCGGGAATCAAGGTCACTCGGGACGAGTGAGGGTTGAGTTGCTATGAGTTGAAGGAAGTTTCTATTATTCCTGAAGCGATTGAAGATGATTAAAAGAAGATAGATTGGTTAGCCATGGTTGAAATGGCACATTTGCGGCAATGATCAGTTCCTTTGATGTGATTAAGTTATGCATGTGGTTTGTGCCGGTATGTGCGGGGCTTGTCAGCCGTCGTAACGGATTTCATGTGGGAGCATTTGAGTTTTATGGCCTGTCAGGTGTAGGCGGATCCCGAAAGGGTTATGGTGGTATAGACTACTACTTAAGGATTTGCATGTTGGGTGACTGTGGGAATTCACTCGTGTGTTGAGATGGCACTATTGAATGGAGTTAAGTAAAAGGTTTCTATATGATGAAGTGTTCACCCTGTTGGTGGTTCAGAAGTTATGATGGAATTATTGCGCTACCTCCTATTGGCATGTTAGGTGCGGTAAGCGGTATGTAATTGGGAGTAAGAATCGAGATTGCGATTCGGTGTTAATAAGGATGTCATGAGCTCGGGAGAGCAAGAAAAGGTGATTTGAAAGTTCAGAGTAAGTTGGTGTTATCTTCAGTGTCGCCTGAGATTGATATTCGGTGAAAGAGGCTTTGTACCCTGGTTATGGGTTCTTGATTTGTCTTACAGCGTAGTATGACCAGTGGTAGATGTGCAGACTTGCTACCTTGTGTGGAAGGTTGTGGAAGCGTGACCGCACAAAGATTGTATAAAGTGTGACATGTAATCACTTGATGAATTGAAGATTTGGACTGAATATAAAGAAGTGCAAATTATTTATTTGAGAAGT
Organism: Nicotiana knightiana; assembly: GCA_005239525.1. Taxonomy (NCBI): domain Eukaryota; kingdom Viridiplantae; phylum Streptophyta; class Magnoliopsida; order Solanales; family Solanaceae; genus Nicotiana; species Nicotiana knightiana. The sequence continues at coordinate 55,744 of ML434671.1, read as the reverse complement.
TATACCGAGAGGCGTTTAGTTCATTTGGTTGTGGATTGTGGGGTGTTGTCCCGGCTATGATTGTTGTTCTTGCATATTATGAGAGAAAGTGGGTTAATGTGGACCCAGGTAGAGCTATTAGCTTAGTTTGGTGCGAGCAAGGTAGACTCAATGTTTGTGGATGGATTTAAATATGATTATGGGCTCCGTATGAGTCAGGCATGTGTATTTCAGTAAAAGCGTTTTTCATGGGAAAGGTATTAGAACAACGGATGTTGTTCCGTCTTCATTGAATTCATGTGTTATTATGATTGTGTCGTGTGAGTTATGAAACAGCTTGATAATTTCTTATGTATTGAGGTTTCGCGTAGTGATGATGTTATGTGAGTAGGATGATCTTATAAATTCTTAGAAATTGCTCATGTACTTGTGACACCGGGTTCTGTGGTCTGTTGGGATATAATTGCTAAAGTGTAATTTAAACCATTATTTTACTTAACAGATTTTATTTAGCTAACATGTAATAAAGTGAAAGGAAATGATTTTTCATAAATGTTAAACATGAATTTATTTCGTCTAATTAATAATTTTGCTTGCCTGACAATGATGCCCGGCGCCATCACGACCTTAGGGATTTTGAGTCATGACACCGACAGTGCCTTGGCTATGGAAGAAATAATGGGATTTTGATACAGAAATCATGGGTGTGGGAGGGAAACATGGGTGAAGGTGTGAGAATTGGAGAGAGAAACGTGGGGGGAGAGGGATAAGAAGGAATATACGGTACCATCAAATTAGGAGTGTAATTAATACCCTTAAAATCCGCTAATGGTATATAATTGGTAATTAGGTATACTAAATGTAATTATATCAAACCTTAAACATTGAGGGTAATATAGTTTCCTATATGGCAAAGGAATGTAAAAACTCCTAAATTAAATGGTGACCATAATACATTTTCAGGCCCAAAACCAATTGGGTTTATGGAATTGTGTTCTGATTTTTTTTATCTAAATAAATGAGTTGATCAATGTCTTTCACACTTTAAGATTTTTGAAATACAAATAAGTTTAAAAACCTACATTCCGAAAATAAAGACTTAGGCAAATCAGTAGGGAGATTGTCCAAAATTCAACAAAAAATTCATTTTATTCAAAATTCTTTCTATTTCTGATAAACAAAATATAGGCAAACTTTATGAATGTCATTATAAAAAATTTCATTTCAAAATTCCTTCAGAAACATGTATTGGGCTAGAGCTCACTTGGACTCATTATCATCAGGCCCAAATTTTATCTTTTGAATTCATTTATTTGTCTACAAATGGATATTGGGCCACAGTCACCTGGACTCATTACTAGGCCCAAACTTTTTGAATCAAGTGTGTTTGAATGATTAAATGTTGAATTGGGTCAAAGTCCAATTGGACTCAAATAGGTCAAAATTCTTTTCTAATTAATTCAGTAGTATAGTCCCAACAGTGGACAACATAATCACGGGCCAGAGTCCATTTGGACTCAGTCCTTATCAGGCCTCAAACTTCTAGAAAACCTGGGCCTCATAGACAATTTGTAGATAAGATGCCCTATTAGATACACACAAAGTCACATTAGTATTTAACCTTACACCTAGACATATGACATAGGATTAGAGACGTAAGCATGATTTTAGGTAATCATAATCAAATTAATGATTACAATTATGTATACGCATGCGTGACATAGTTGTGATACCAAATAAACCAAGGTACATGTTCGCGTGACCATGATCAAACACTCTTAGTAAATAAAACGCCTTAATCAAATACTCGTAGAAATGCTTTTAGGCGCGGATTTTAAACTACTATCGTGATTGCGTACATTTCGCGTGACATGATCCCGTTAACAAATAAATCCAAGGTACGCGTTCGCGCGGCTTTGACTATTTTCTTAAATAAACCAAACGTCGTAAATTGTGTATACGTATGCGTGACATGATTTTCGGCACACAAACTAAACGGGTATGTGTACGCGTAACCCGCATTAAGATAATCCTTTAGACAAATCAAGTGATTATTAGTGGTAAAAGGTAAAAAATAAACATAGGTCCTAAAATGAGTAATTAGACAAAATAAGCCAAGTATGAATCATTAAGAGACCGTGCTAGAACCACGGAACTCGGGAGTGCCTAACACCTTCTCTCGGGTTAACAGAACTCCTTACCTAGTTTTTCTGGTTTCGCAGACTTTAAACAAAGTCAAATTTTCCTCGATTTGGGATTTTAAAATAAACCGGTGACTTGGGACACCATAAATATTCCAAGTGGAGACTCTGAAATAAATAAATAATCCAATTTCGATTAATGTCACTTAAATTGGAAAAACTCCCGTTATCCCCTATATCGGAAAAAAGAAGGTATGGCAAGAGTAAGCTGGAATTTGGTAGTAGACCTCAACAATGATAGATTGAAGTGAGAGTTATGGTATAATATGACCTACCTAGATGCAGTAAAATCGTGCGGGTTTAAGAAACAAGACGTAGCAATATTCGTAATTTCAACGAAGTACCAAGCAAAGAACTTTAGTATACCTACAAATACCCAGATGGACATTTTATGTCATGACCCAAATCCCAATTAGGTCGCGATGGCTCCCAACTCCGATGTCAGGCAATCCAACCTTAATTTACTAGTGATCCCTTTTTTAATTCATAAAAATAATTTTCCATAATTGAGAGGTTTTCTTTTAGATTTCAAATTTTGAAGTAAAGAAGTGACTTAGACAACCAAAAGTGAGTAATATAGTAATCAACACTAATAATTAAAACCCAACAAAATAGAATATCCACTACATATGCATGCTAGAACTGGCGTCACAGGTCTACGGATATCTAATAGAAACGAGTATCCAAAAGACAGTACAAGTTTTCCCTACTATCTGAAGAAAAGTAATACAGACATAGAAAAAAGAAAGAGGAACTCCAAGGTGCTTCCAGAGAGATACGTCAAGGAAAGCATCTCACCGAGAAGTCCACGCTAAATACACGTCAGGCACGAGCTCCGGATGAATACCCAGATGCACCTGCCTCAAAGCCTGTACAATTAAGTACGGAAGCGTAGTATGAGTACATAAACAGATATGTACCCAGTGAGTATCCCGCTTAATCTCGAAGAAGTAGTGACGAGAGGTAGACGTGATACTTACTAGGGTCAAAATTTCTAAATAACATGGTTTAATAGGAACTAGGCAGGCATAACAGTCGTAGAAATCACAAAGATATAAATTATCAAGTATAGTTGTATTTACCTTTGCATGTCAAATTTCACTAACACATAATGTACTAAATTCCCTTATTAACATGAACCAGTTTATACAATTACAACAAATTCCCAGTAAATCATACAGCACATAATAGGCCGGAAGCGTACGGCCAAAATGTCGCGAAAATAAATGTGCACTGCCGAGGGTCGAACGGCTCGAACCATAGATGCATCTATTACCCCGCTCGCGAATCGAACATGCGACGCGGTTGACATAATAGTAGGGCTATTCCGCTCACGAATCATACATGTGACGCGGTGCCGCATACATACATAAAATTATCAATTTTTAAGGAATTAACAGAGATTATTCTTTAAGGCAAGAACCTAAGCAATATATCATGGAAAATAACTTCCTAATATTCTCATGCCAAATCAAATATAATAAGCAACTCAAAATACGTTTAGGAATACATGTAAGACACATATAAGCATGCTCGTGAGTCCTAGAACTACCCAACATAACATAATAGTAGCTATGCACGGACTCTCTTCACTTCGTGCGTGCGTAACCCCCGCAAATAAGGACATGCAATTATTTATAATTACCTATGGGGACAATTCCCTCTTACAAGGTTAGAAAGGAGACTCACCTCATGACGAATCTACTCCCCGGACCAAGAACGCGCCTGAAACTACGAACTCTACCCCCCAGGACTCGAAACTAGCCAAATGTTATACAAATTTATCAATTTATGCTCATAGTATGGAAATCCTCCTAATACTAAGTCAAATTCGCCTTTCTTGAAGAAATCCTAAAATCCAACCCCGGGCCCGCATGCTCGGATTCCAAAAATTTTCGAAAGAAACACTCACCCATAGCCTAAGGATCATTAATACATGATTTTTACTTGATTTCATAGCTAATTGACGGGTAATTTTCTAAATTATCGAAGGCCCTAGGTTATTACCCAAATTCCTAAAATTTCCACTAATTAAGTAATTAAATCCTACTAAGAATGCATGCATTAACCACTTTAAGATAGTATTTACATACCTTTCAGTGGTTGGGTCGTTGAACCCTTTTCCCAAGCTCTCAAGGTGTTCTAATGGAGGAAGAAATGAAGAGATAATGAAGAATCCCGTATTTAAGAAACACACTGCCTGACAGTTATTCCGCACCTGCAGTCTCGCACCAACGAGCAAAGGCTCGCACTGCGGATTTGGACGAGGAAGCATGGGCCCGCACCTGCGGATTTGGACGAGGAAGCATGGCCCGCACCTACGGAGAAGAGGCCGCACCCGCGGTTTCGCTCCTGCGAAACTTTGTCCGCACCTGCGAGAAATGGGCTGCCCGCTGGGGGTCGCGCCTGCGAGACTAGAACCGTAGGAGCGGTCCCGCACCTGCGACTGGGCAACCGCACCTGCGGTCAACACTAGAACAGGTGCACCAGCAGCTATTTTAGCTGGTTTTTGGCCTCGTGTGGTGTCTGGGAGGCACCTGGGCCCACCCGAGCCCCTGTCCGAATATACCAACAAGTCCTAAATCATAATACGGACTCGCTCGAGCCTTCGGAACACCCAAAACAACGCTAAAACTCAAAATCACACCTCAAAACCCCTAGAACCAAACTTAGGAATTTAAGTTTTCTTGAATTCGCTAACAACGCGCCGAACCGACCTACACTACTCGGAATGACACCAAATCTTGCAGGAAAGTCATAAATGACATAATGAAACTACTCCCGGTCCCGAAATTTGAACCTCGATAGCTCAAAAATACGTCCCAAACCACAATAGGAACCGAAGGAACTCTTATTTCAACATTGGGTGCCAAAACGCTCCCGGGTCATCCAAAACCCATTCCGAACATACGCCTAAGTCCGAAATCATCATACGAAGCTACCGGAACCGTCGAAACTCGATTCCAAGGTCGTTTACCCAAAATGTTGACCGAAGTCAAACTTGGCCTTAAAGGCCAACCTTAAGGAACCAAGTGTTCCTATAGCACTCTAAACATTTCCGAATCCCGGACCACCCGCCCCTGCAAGTATAAATCACAATAAGCCGCTATGGGAAGTTTCATTTAGGGGAACAGGTTCCGATAACGCAAAATGACCGGCCGGGTCGTTACATTCTCCACCTATTAAACAAATGTTCGTCCTCGAACGGGTCTAGAATCATACCTGAAGTGCTAAATAAGTGTGGATATTTACTCCGCATGTCCTCCTCGGACTCCCAGGTCGCCTCCTCAACTGGTTAGACCTTCCACTGGACCTTTACGGCAGAAACTCTCTTGGACCTCAACTAGCGGTCTTGTCTATCAATAATAGCAACTGGCTCCTCCCCGTAGCCCAACCTTTCATCCAACTGAATAGTGCTGAAATCAACCACGTGAGAGATGTCGGCGTGGTACCTCCAGAGTATGGATACATGAAAAACTGGATGAACTCCTGATAAACTGGGAGGCAAGGCCAGCTCATAAGCAACCTCCCCAACTCACCTCAACACCTCGAAGGGACCTATAAGCCTCGGGATTTGCATGCCCTTCTTCCCAAACCTCATAATACCCATCATAGGCGAAACTTTCAATAGGACCCTATCTCCCTCCATAAATGATACATCACGCGCCCTCTGACCCGCGTAACTCTTCTGTCTGGACTACACTATGCGGAGCCTCTCCTGAATCAACTTCACTTTCTCCAAAGCATCCCTCACCAGTTCGGTGCCATATAACTTAGCCTCGCCAAGGTCAAACCACCCGATAGGAGAACGACATCGCCGACCATAAAAATCCTCAAATGGTTCCATCTCAATGCTGGACTGATAACTATTATTGTAAGAAAACTCGGCTAAAGGCAAGAACTGGTCCCACTGATCTCCGAAGTCAATCACACATGCCCTGAGCATGTCCTCCAATATCTGAATTGTACGCTCCGACTGGCCATCAGTCTGAGGGTGAAATGTTGTGCTGAGGTCTATCTGGGTACCCATCTCACTATGCAATGCTCTCCAGAAGTGCGAGGTGAACTGAGGACCTCGATCTGATATAATGGACACCGGCACACCATGCAACTGGACTATCTCCCGAATGTAGATCTGGGCCAACCTCTCAGAAGTATAAGTAGTAGCTACTGGAATGAAATGCGCCGAGTTGGTCAATCTATCCATAATGACCCAAACCGCGTCAACCTTCCGCAAAGTCTGAGGTAACCCAACCACGAAGTCCATAGTTATGAGCTCCCACTTCCACTCGGGAATGGGCATCTGCTGAAGTAGGACTCCTGACCTATGGTGCTCATACTTAACCTGCTGGTAATTAAGACACCTAGCCACATACTCCACAATGTCCTTCTTCATCCACCTCCACCAGTAATGCTGCTTCAAATCACGATACATCTTCGTAGCACCAGCATGAACAGAGTACCGTGAACTGTGTGCCTCCTCTAGAATCCTCTCCCTCAGGCCAACCTTAGGAACACATAAACGGCTCTGAAGTCTCAGAACACCATCGTCACCAATAGTAACCTCCTTGGCACCACCCTGAACCATTGTCTCCCGAAGCTCTGCCAAGCATGGATCATCAAACTGCCGAGCCTTAATCTCACCCAATAACGAAGACTGAGAAACCACATGTGCTAGAACTCGACAAGGCTCTGAGAGGTCTAATCTCACCAGGCGATTATCCAAGGACTGAATGTCCAAGGCTAGAAGTCTCTCCCCTGCTGAAATATAAGCCAAGCTACCCATACTCTCCGCCTTCCTGCTTAAAGCATCTGCTACCACATTCGCCTTGCTCGGATGATAAAGAATGGTGATATCATAATTCTTCAACAACTCAAGCCATATGCGCTGCCTCAAATTAAGATCCTTCTGCTTGAACAAGTGCTGAAAGCTACGATGGTCTGTATAAACCTCACAGGACACTCCATACAAGTAGTGCCTCCAAATCTTAAGAGTATGCACAGTTGCCGCCAACTCCAAATCGTGCACAGGATAATTCTTCTCATGAACCTTCAGCTGGCGCGAAGCATAAGCAATAACTCTACCCTCATGCATCAATACACACCCCAAGCCAACGCGTGAAGCATCGCAATATACGGTATACATCCCAGAACCGGAAGGCAATACTAGAACTGGTGCTTAGGTCAATGTTGTCTTGAGCTTCTGAAAGCTCGCCTCACACTCGTTAGACCATCAGAACGGGGCATTCTTCTGAATAAATCTAATCAATGGAGTTGCAATAGAAGANTGTTGTTGGGGCATTAGTCAAGCCAAAGGACATCACCAGGAACTCATAATGTCCATATCTCGTACGAAGAGCAGTCTTCGGAACATCTGAAGCCCGAATCCTCAACTGATGATACCCCGATCTCAAATCAATCTTAGAAAACACACGAGCACCCTGAAACTGGTAAAACAAATCATCGATGTGCGGCAAAGGATACTTGTTATTAATGGTAACCTTGTTCAACTAGCGGTAATCAATACACATCCGCATGGACCCATCCTTTTTCTTCACGAATAGAACTGGAGAACCCCATGACGGTACGCTCGGCCTGATGAACCCCTTAGCTAACAACTCCTCAAGCTGCTCCTTCAATTCCTTTAAATCTTTCGGAGCCATACAGTACAGAGGAATAGATATAGGCTGGGTGCCTGGAGCTAAATCAATGCAGAAATCAATATCACGATTCGGAGGCATGCCTAGAAGGTCCGAAAGAAATACATCAGTAAACTCTTGAACAACTGGCACTGAATCAATCGTCGGAGACTCAGCGGTGGTGTCCCGCACATAGGCGAGCTAGGCCAGACAACCCTTCTCGACCATGTGTCAAGCCTTCAGGAATGAAATAACCCGGCTGGCTACACTAACTGAGGAACATTTCCACTCTAGCCTAGGCAACTCTGGCATGACTAAAGTAACTGTCTTGGCATGGCAATCTAGCACGGAATGATAAGGAGATAGCCAATCCATGCCTAAAATCTCGAAATCAACCATGTCGAACAATAAGATATCCGCTCGAGTATCGAACCCACAAAATGAAATCACACAGGACCGACAAATCCGGTCTACAACCATAGAATTGCCCACGGGAGTGGACACATAAATAGGAGAACCCAAGGACTCACGAGGGACATCCAGAAAATGAGAAAATAAGACCGAAACATAGGAATAAGTGGATCCTGGATCAAATAACACCGATGCCTCTCTATCACATACTGTAATAATACCTGTGATCACGGCGTCTGAGGCCACTGCATCTGCTCTGGCCGGGATAGCATAGAATCTAGCTGGAGCACCGGAAGACTGACCTCCGCTGGAATGAATAGGGGCCGGCAGAGCTCCCCCTGCCTGGCCTCAATATCTCTGGGACGACCTCTACCAGTCTGCCCTCTACCTCTGGGTGGACGAACCTTCGGTGCTGAAAGTGTAGGCTGATAGCTCTGCTGAACGGCCTTGCCCCGAAGCCTGGGACAAGTCCTCCTCATATGGATTGGATCCCCACACTCATAACATCTAGCTGGTGGCATGGCCTGCTGCGCTGAAGAAGGACCCTGGACAGCTAGGGGACGGTGAGAACTCTCCGGCATGGCACTGAAGTAAGGACTAGAAGACCCCTGATGACCGGAATACCCGCCTGAGGAACCCCGAATGGCTGGTGGGCAGTAGGAACTCTCTGGCATGGCGCTGAAATAGGGCCTCACTGGAGCACCGCGGGGAGGTGGTAGAGGAGCTGAATATGGGGGCCTGCTAGGCTGGCCTCTACCGAACTGACCTCTACCCCTGGCTGGGGCACCTCTGAAATCTCCTAAAAATCTAGCTCTCTTATCCTGTTGACCCTGCTCTCTGCCCTCGAATGATAACCCTCAATCAGGCGAGCTATCTCGACCACAAGCTGATAGGGAGTCCCCATCTCAACCTCTCGGGCCATGTTGTCCCTAATACCTGAGTGCAGCCCAGGTACAAATTTGCGCACTCTCTCAGCATCAGTAGGAAGTATCATAAGGGCATGATGAGAAAACTCAGAAAACCTAGCCTCGTAGTCTGTCACTGACATATGTCCTTGCTCCAGCTGCTCAAACTGATATCGCATCTCTTCCCTCTCGAGGGGTGGAATATACCGGTCCAGGAACAGCTGAGTGAACTGCTCCCAAGTGATGGAAGGGGAACCTGCCGATCTACCCAGGATATAGGACTGCCACCATCTGCGAGCCCTGCCCTCAAGCTAAAAAGTAGTGAAGTCCACTCCATGGGACTCCAGTATCCTCATGTTGTGCAGTCTATCGCTGCACCTATCAATAAAGTCCTGGGCATCCTCGCCCTTCTCACCCCCGAATATAGGAGGGTGCAATCAGGTCCATCTATCCAGTAACTTCTGCAGATCGCCGTCCGCAGCTGGTCTGAGCTCAAGTGCTGCTGCTACTGGCTGGGCTCCACCCGCGGGCAGTGTATCCAGGGTCTGATAAACTGCTGCTGCATGGCCTGCAGCCTGGCCAGTAGGGGTCTGGGATCCCCCTCCTGCCTGAGATGTGGCAGGATCCGTTGGGAATAAACCAGCCTGCATCATAGTGTCCATAAATCTCATCATACGGCCCACGACCTCCAGGAAGCCTGGCGCCATCATAAAGTCTACTGGACAGGACCTTCTGGGGGCACCTCGCCCTGCCCCTCTGTGATAGGATCCTCTTCCGGATCCGCTGGGGGTGCCACTGGAATAGCTCTGGGATGCCCTCGTCCCCTACCTTGGGTCGGTGCCCTCTCCCGACATCTGCCACGGCCTCGGACGGCGAGGGTAGCGGCATCTCCTGTGTCTGGAACGTCAGTCGCGCGTGTCCTCACCATCTATGAGAGAATGGAAGAATAATATTTAGTAAACCATCAACTGCACGATAGAGCATGAATAAAGAGAGGTTTCCTAACACCCTACATCCTTCCGAAGATAAATACAGACGTCTCCATATCGAACCGCAAGACTCTATTAGGTTTGTCCGTGACTTGTGAGACCTACGTGAACCTAGAGCTCTGATACCATGTTGTCACAAACCGAATCCCGATTTAAGTCGCGATGGCGCCCAACTCCAATGTCAGGCAAGCCAACCTTAATTTACTAGTGATCCCCTTTTTAATTCACAAAAATACTTTTCCATAATTTAGAGGTTTTCTTTTAGATTTCAAATTTCGAAGTAAACAAGTGACTTAGAAAACCAAAAGTGAGTAATATAGTAATCAACACTAATAATTACAACCCAACAAAATAGAATATCCATTACATGTGCATGCCAGGAACTGGCGTCATAGGTCTACGGGCATCTAATAGAAACGAGTATCCAAAAGAAAGTACAAGTTTACCCTACTGTCTGAAGAAAAGTAATACATACATAGCAAAAGGAAATAGGAAATCCAAGGTGCTTCCAGAGAGATACGTCAAGGAAAGCAGCTCACCGAGAAGTCCATGCTAAATACACGCTAGGGACGAGCTCCGGATGAATACCCAGATGCACCTGCCTCAGAGCCTGTAATATTAAGTACAGAAGCGTAGTATGAGTACATAAACAGATATGTACCCAGTGAGTATCCCGCCTAATCTCGAACAAGTAGTGACGAGAGGTAGATGTGATACTTACTAGGGTCAACATTTCTAAATAACATGATTTAATAGGAACTAGGCAGGCATAACAGTCATAGAAATCACAAAGATATAAATTATCAAGTATAGTTGTATTTACCTTTGCATGTCAAATTTCACTAGCACATAATGTACTAAATTCCCTTATTAACATGAACCAGTTTATACAATTACAACAAATTCCCAGTAAATCATACATCACATAACAGGCCGAAAGCGTACGGCCGAAACGTCGCGAATATAAATGTGCACTGCCGAGGGTCGAACGGCTCGAACCATATTACCCCGCTCGCGAATTGAAAATGCGACGTGGTGCCGCATACATACATAAAATTATCAATTTTTAAGGAATTAAAAGAGATTATTCTTTAAGGCAAGAACCTAAGAAATATATCATGGAACACAACTTCCTAATATTCTCATGCCAAATCAAAGATAATAAGCAACTCAAAATACGTTTAGGAATACATGTAAGGCACATATAAGCATGCTCGTGAGTCCTAGAACTACCCAATATAACATAGTAGTAGCTACTCACGGAATTTCGTCACTTCATGCGTGTGTAGCCCCCGCAAATAAGGACATGCAATTATTTATAATCACCTATGGGGAAAATTCCCTCTTACAAGGTTATAAAGGAGACTCACCTCGTCACGAATCTACTCCCCAGACCAAGAACGCGCCCGAAACTCCGAACTCTACACCTGAGGACTTAAAACTAGCCAAATGTTATACAAATTCATCAATTTAAGCTCAAAGTATGGAAATCCTCCTACTACTAAGTCAAATTCTCCATTCTTGAAGAAATCCTAAAATCCAACCCCGGGCCCGCATGCTCGGATTCCAAAACTTTTCGAAGGAAACACTCACCCATAGCCTAAGGATCATTAATACATTCATTTTTACTTGATTTCATAGCTAATTGACTGGTAATTTTCTAAATTCTCGAAGGCCCTAGGTTACTACCCAAATTCCTAAATTTTCCACTAATTAAGTAGTTAAATCCTACTAAGAATGCATGCATTAACCACTTTAAGATAGAATTTACTTACCTTTCAGTGGTTGGGTCGTTGAGCCTTTTTCCCAAGCTCTCAAGGTGTTCTAATGGAGGAAGAAATGAAAAAATAATGAAGAATACCGTATTTAAGAAACACACTGCCTGACAGTGGTTCCGCACCTGCGGCTCGAGGACCGCACCTGCGGTCTCGCACCTGCAAGCAAAGGCTCGCACCTGCGGAAATGGATGAGGAAGCCTGGGCCAGCACCTGCGGAGAGGAGACCGCACCCGCGGCTCCGCTCCTGCGGAACCTTGTCCGCACCTGCGAGAAATGGGCTTCCCCCTTTGGGTCACACCTGCGAGACTGGGATCGCAGGAGCGGTCCCGCACCTGCGACTGGGCAACCGCACCTGCGGTCAACACCAGAATAGGTGCACCAGCAGCTATTTTAGCTGGTGTTTGGCCTCGTGTGGTGTCCGAGAGGCACCTAGGCCCACCCGAGCCCCCGTTCGAATATACCAACAAGTCCCAAATCATAATACAGACTCGCTCAAGCCTTCGGAACACCCAAAACAATGCTAAAACTCAAAATCACACCTCAAAACCCCTACAATCAAACTTAGGAACTTTAAATTTTCTTGACTTCGCTAACAACGCGCCGAACCGACCTACACTACTCGGAATGACACCAAATTTTGCAGGCAAGTCATAAATGACATAACGGAACTACTCAGTCCCGTAATTCCATTCGGACCTTTATAGCTCAAAAACACATCCCAAACCACAATAGGAACCTAAGGAACTCTTATTTCAATATTGGGAACCGAAACGCTCCCGGGTCATCCAAAACCCATTCCGAACATACGCCCAAGTCCGAAATCATCATACGGAGCTCTCGGAACTGTCAAACTCGATTCCGAGGTCGTTTACCCAAAATGTTGACCGAAGTCAAAATTGGCCTTAAAGGCTAACCTTAAGGAACCAAGTGTTCCTATAGCACTCTAAACACTTCCGAATCCCAGACCACCTGCCCCCGCAAGTATAAATCACAATAAGCCGCTATGGGAAGTTTCATTGAGGGGAACGGGGTCCGATAACGCAAAACGACCGATCGGGTCATTACATTTTATCAAGCCCTGTATGTGTTTTCATAGTGAGGCCCAGAGATTGGCTAAAAACTAGAGCCAAAAAAAAGGGAAAGGAGAGCTGCATAGGCACACTCACAAGGTCAGATTCATACAGGCAGCATGACAGAAGGTAGAAATAGTTACGAGATTGGAAAGATTTCGACCACAAGTCGTGGTATGAGAAAGAGGACTAAAGGGGGGAATGCCCTGACCTTTTGACTTATTCACATAACAGTTGCCTAGATGGAAAGAGGAATACTAAAGTATTCGCAAGAGCTATGGGCTATGAAAATGATAAGTGCATCAGTCAACATTCGAGGACGAATGTTCCAAAGGAGGGAATGATGTTACACCCCATATTTTCGTACATGAAAGTACGCCATAAATAAACTAATGAGAGCTTGGAAGTGAGATGTTACATCCCGTATTTTTCTTGTACATTAATATTTCGTCGTAAGTTAATCGACATAAGCTCGGGAATGAGATTATTTTGGAATTTTAAGTATTATGCTATTTCAAACAAGTTATGAGTAAATTCATGAAGGAGAGAGGAAAAGCAAAATGAAGAAAATGAATTTCATCAAAGTGGGAAATTTGGGATAAAATACGGTCCGAGCTATTATAACCGGTATTTATGAACTAGTGTCATACAAGGTAGGGGTGGGCATTCGGTACTTCGGTTCGGTATTTAAGAATTTTGATTCGGTATTCAGTTTATCAATTGTGTATACCAAATACCATACCAAAATATTTCGGTACGGTTCGGTATTTCTTATTTTGGTTCGGTTCGGTTTCGGTTTAAACCAAATCTATGTTACAAAGCTTTTGTCTATTCAAATTTGTAGCTATTCAGGTTGAAAAGATATAAAGACAACACCAAAAATAGATTGCAGATAACAAATATGTAAAAAAAAAAAAGGCAAAAATTACGAAACAAAATCATTATTTTGTTAATTATATATGTAAATATATAATTGTTATAGAGTACAGAGAGATGCAAGTTTGAAGCAAAATAATCTTTTCTCATGTTATACGTAACACAAGCATAATCGTGTCTCGCAGACTCGCACTCTTACTCCAAAGATAGAGAAGCACAATATAATTTCCTAAAGAAATATGGTACTATGCAACCAATATTTTGGTAATCTTTCCAAATCGACCTTTCCGAGACTTCCTTTTTATTTTTAAATTCCTATTACATAGGAGATTTGGAGATGAAAAGGAACAAGGACGTTAATGGATTCCATCTCTTTGTATAAGATTTTCGTCAGTATCATTAGACTGTAGAAACATGAATCCTTCTCCTTTTGTCAAGTTTTAACAGATCGTGAGATTGAAAATATAAAGAGAAATGTGAAAGCCAAAGTGAGAATTATGAATTACAAATCGAAGTATGCACAACTGATAGCAATAGAATTTAAAAACAAAGAGCTTCATTCCTAGCGGATCGCTTAAAAAACAAATCGTAAAAAAAAAAATCTTTATTTCGGTATACCGAAATCTCAAAAATCCAATACCGTATACCGAACCGAAATACCAAAATATCGAAATTTCTGTACCGAATTAGACCGAAATACCGAATTAATTCGGTTCGGTTCGGTTCGGTTCGGAATTCGGGTTTTCGGATTTTATGTCCACCCCTAATACAAGGTACCATATGATCATGGCAATATGATGTATAAAGTGTATTAAAAAGGAGTACTATTTTAAGTAATTTGAGATAATTCTTAATTATGTGGGTAATTGATTAATTATTAATTTAATGGGAGATTAATCATGTAATTAAGGATTTGTGGATAATTGTATGTGGGGACAAAGCCCCCCACGTGGCAGCAAGTAGAGAAGAGTCTAATGACTCTTGATTTAGCTTACTATATTAGCAAGACACATGTATATAGCGTTTGGCCCTAAAAAACGTGGAGGGCATGACTATCTTGGTCATCTTTACCATTATGCTCAATTAGTCATCTTTACCATTATGCTCAATTGCATCAAAGATCCATTCTGGAGGAGATTTTGGAAGTTCATATAAGATTTTAAGCTACAATGGCAACGACAAATTTTTAGATTAGTAAAGAAATTCATACGAAATTGTTTGATTTTGCAATTCTAAGGGAGTATGGTGCAATCCTTCTCAAGAATATCATACGGATTTTTTCTTATTCCAGGTATGTTAATGCTAAGCTCTTCCTTCATTTTGGCATGATCTCATAATTATAAGAGTTTGATAATTAGGCATAAAGAAAAATTCATATTCCAGAATTTACGTATATTTTGCGAGTCTCGCAAGTTATGTATATTTTCCTAGATTTGTAAGTTACAATATTCTCTTTATCGGGACTTCATATTCATTGAGTATTTCCTTCTTCAGTCAAGAGAGCAGGGAGTCTATATATAAAGTATTACAGTATTTTTATTACCATAGAGTTATAATCGATGGGCAGGCCCCTATTGGGAAACCTCTTATCAGATGGTTAGTTATATACCGAGCCTATTGTGGCCGAGCGCCTGTGAGCGAGCAGTTGGTTGAGATACAAAGTCTGGTATGGTCTATCGCNTATATATATATATATATATATATATATATATATATATATATACCGAGCTTTATAGGGCCGGACAACTATTTTATTTACTATATTGAGAGAGTTGAGTCAATATCAACAGGTAAGCATATCTTCAGATTATCTTTGACTTCCAGTTACTTTCAGTTATCATATGATCAGTTCAGTTTCAGCTTTCAGTATACTTCCTTACATACTTGGTACATTATTTCGTACTGACGTCCCTTTTCTGGGGGCGCTACATTTCATGCTTGCAGGTTCAGACAGACAGGCGGGTAGATCTTCTTATTAGGTGTTGCTCGAGTTCAGCTTGATCGGTAAGCTCCATGCTCTTTGGAGTTGCCGAGTCTAGAGCTTTATGTACATCTTGTGTATATATTTTATGAGTAGGTTCGGGCCCTGTCCCGATCACAGTATCTCCATCAGTAAAGGCTTGTAGACATATTCAGTCAGTTAGTGCAGTATGATGGGCTTGTAGGCCTTGTATGTATATTTGGTTGGTTTGTCAGCTGTAGTAAGTACGACGGCCTTGTCGGCCCAGATTTATATTGATATTTAGTCAGCATTCGCCGTTGTCTTGCAATATGGACCATGGCCAAAGTATTATATCATATGTTCAGAGTTTCTTAGTGGCAAGTTGGTATGCAAGGATATGTGAGGAATTATGTGCCGCTCTCGCCCCCAGGTTCGGGACGTGACCGAAATTCAACTTCGCTCGAATCAAATAAAATTCAATCTCACTCGAATCAAATGAAATTCGACTTCGCTAGAATCAAGAAACATTCAACCTCGCTCAAATCAAATAAAATTCGACCTCGCTCGAATCAAGTGAAATTCGACTTCGCCCGAATCAAATAAAATTCAACCTCGCTCGAATCAAATGAAATTCGACTTCGCTCGAATCAAATAAAATTCGACTTCGCTCGAATCAAATGCAATTCAACTTCAATCGAGTCAAATAAAATTCAACTTATCTCGAGTCAAATAAAATTCGACCTCGCTCAAATCAAGTGAAACTCGACTTCGCTTGAATCAAGAAAAATTTGACTTCACTCGAATCAAGTAAAATTCGACCTCGCTCGAATATAGTAAGGTTCGCCCCCACCGAATTCCCAATTGAAAGACTGGGACTCGTCAGGAGAAAATTCGAAGATCTTTTTCAAAATAAAAAGAAGAGGATAAATCCAAGGATATACGGCCAAAGACAAACAATCTTATTCAAAATTTACATACGCACAACGTCTTACAAGAGGCCAAAATGGGCCCCCCAAAAAAAACAACAACGAGCTACATCAAAGAAAAGAACAAAAAAATACTAAGTAAGAAAGATACAAAACTTCACTTGGCCTCCTCCACTGTCATCATCAGAAGAGAGCTCATCTTCGGTCTCAGCATTCCCACCGGCCTCCGGTGACGAAGGGTCATAACCGCAAGCAAGACGAGCCTCGCGTGCTTTCGCATGAGCATCTTCGAAAATGGCCTCAGGAACACACCCTTTCGCCCACAAGTCCTTATATATGTCTCGTTGGGCCTCAACATGGACCCACATCTCGTACAAAGGCGAGGAACAACAACAGAGGCAGATTCTTGAGGGGAGTCCCGATCCAACAACTGTGTCTTCTCAGCCTCGAGAGCCACAACTTGGTCTCCCAGGTTCGAGGCATCCCGCTCGAGCATACCGATCCGCTCTTTGAGCCTAGCCTCCTTCAATGCGGTCGTCACCCTCTCGGCCTCCCGCTCGGACCTGAGGACGCGAATAGTGTCTTCCAGCGCCGCTGCCCTTGCCAAAGCCGTCACTCGGGCTCCCTCGGCATTCTCCAATTCGACCACCTTCCCTTCTAACTCGGCCACTTTCTCCGTCCACTCTGCACGTAGACTGGCAACTCTAGTGGCATTCTGATCAAGCTCGGCTCGCAAAGACAACACCTTCGCCTGGAGGTCCTAGCATTCCGCCGCAACCCCTTTGCCCACCTCGAGCTCCTCGTCTTTAATCCTGAGCAACCCCCCGAGCTCGCTACTTCTGCGTATAGACTGCACCAGGTCCTCATCCTTCTTCTCCAACTCCTCCTTGAGGGATCGAGTATTTCCACCCGCCCTAAGCTGTGCGTGCATCTCACAACACCTGTTGCGAGACCGGCGATATTTCGTGGACATTTTCAGAAAGATTTCGGCCCGCGTCTCGGCCCGACGAGCACTTTCGATCTCCAGCATGTAAGTCTAAGCAAAAACAAAATAAGAGAGGAAGAGTCATCGAAAGCAAAGGACGTAGAACAAAGAAAGTAACGAAAGAAAACTCACCCTCAAGGCCAACCCAACCACACCACGTGACAAATCAGCGTCGTTAATCTCCCAAAGAGACCTGCTTTCGGCGGCGGAGCACAGAAGGTTTAATTGGGGCACTGATGCGAGGCTAGAATTCATGGTTTAACACGTTATATGCCTTACATTTTATGTGCGTTAATGATAAAAATACACTTTGTATGTGCATAATGGAGTCTATTTCATGTGTAGGTGAATTGGAGATGGAAGCCGAGCTAAAAGAATGCAAATACGTCAAAACATACGCTCAAGAGTCAAAAAGGGAACACCAGGGCGTTAGCCGGTGTTTGGCCCCTAAAGCCAGGCTGACCCNCTTTTATTCATTACTTTGTAGTTTAATTATGCAAGTTATTTTGGATTTGATTCTTATGAACATGTTTAGCTAATTTCCTTAACCTAGGGTTTTGGTGGAACCCGTTGGGGGATGAACTTATTGTGGTATTAATATAGTTCTGATTGGTTGATTAATCTCTATTTGTTCAACTACTTTCATGTTGTAGTTAATTGAATGGCCATCAATTAGTTGTTCCTATTTATTATGTATCTACTTGAGAGAGAGTGCATATTTAGGTAGTTGTTTGAACAACATCACTCCCGGAGTATAGACGAAAGTCATAACCGAGGGTTTAGAGGTTGGATTAGAGATAACGATACCTCGGGTGCAATCTAAAGTGAACTGTAATGCAATCTAGCTAGCGTAACTTGAGAGAGTGCGTCTAGTAAATTATCATAATTACTTGAGAGAGATTTATGGTAGATAGAGTGTTCATGATTGATAGAAACAACTAATCAAACTATAAGAAGTATCCGAGAAGGAAGTTCACCGACGGGGGAAACCATAACTTTATACCTTTATTACAATTGTTTACACCTTATTGTAGTTAATCTTTAGTTTTAATATTTTCATTCAGTTGTAGTAGTTTAAACAACACCAAGTGACAGTTTAGTATTCTGGCAGCTTGCTTGATACGTTAGCTCCCTATGGGATCGACTCTGGGCTTAATATCCCAGATTATATTTGCAACGCCCGTTTAGTCTTTTATTAGACATAGTTGAGCGTGATCAGGCACCAAGTCCACCGTGTCCTCCAACAGGTTAAAATCCGACGGGATATCGAGCACACAGGAAGAATCTCCCGCCCTCACATCGACCCTGGTAAAGCCTTCTTCGAACATCCTCATGTCCCCAGGATCAATGTCCGAATCGGACTCATAGTCATCCACCACCATGCCCTTCAACCTATCATCAGCCGAAGAGGGGACACGAGCCTGCCGAGATATTGATGGCCCACTCAGAATAATTGTGGCGTCCCCTGAACTCCGCCTTGCTGCCACAATAGCCCTTTCCACGCCCGAAACGAGAGTAGCCTCCACACCCGGGTCGGCATCACCTCCGGCTTCGAACACCGTCAAAATAGGGTCGCCCCTCGAGGGCACTTCAATCAAAGGTGTCTCCTCCTACGTTATCCTCCGCCTCTTCAACGGGGCCTTTTCGCCATCACCATGAGAAAGTTCGTCTACCGAACGAACCATGGGACCAGAGTGTCCGATCGAGGAGCAGCCTCCGCACGACTAGTTCTAGACGCAGACGCGATTTGCGAAGTAGCCAGATTCTAGACACCATCGTCCGCAGCCGCCACTAGTGCGAGCCAGGCGGGAGCCCTCGCTCTTCTAGCCCTCTCCGACCTGCCAGTAAAATATTCGACGAAATGAAAATGTAAGGCAAAGAAAAAATACAAAGCAAAGAACAAGGTAACTAAGGCCGAGATAAGGAAACTTACCGGCAGAAGGTTTGCACCCAAACCTCTCGTGGAAGGGTGCCCATTAGCAAATCCCCATCGTATGGGGAAAAATCGAGCTCACCCACCCGCAGATATCAACAACTTGCGGAGGGGGTAGTCTCTCGGCTGCAATAACAAAAATAACGAGATCACTAGAGGAAAGCGACCAACAGTCGTTTTCTTTTAAAAAAAAGGATGGAAAGGAAAAAAGGCCTACTGGCGAAATTCCACGTTTCAGGGAACCCAGCGGGGTCAGACACCACGTGCTCCATGCGGACATAGAAGAAATTCACCCAGAAGCGGCGGTTGGTCTTGTCGTCCATCTTCACCACCAGGACCTTAGTGCCTCGGTGATGAAGATGTAGCATGGTGCCCCTATGAAAACTGGGGACGAAGAGGTAAATCAAGTGTGGAAGAGAAACCCCTCGATCGGCCAGCTCCGCATCCTTGATGAGCATTAAGAAGAGTTTGTATATATACGGGGTGAGCTGAGTCAGACACACCTCGTAGAAGCGGAAGAAATCCACCGCCAGATAGGGGAGGGGAAGCGTGTATCCAATGATAAAAGGGTATGCACAGAATGCGCAGTATCCTAGGCGGTGTATGTGCACGATGTCAGAACCCGCTGGAACGAGTTCGATATGATCAGGGATTCTCCATTTGGCTTTGAATGCCACGAGCGCCACGACATCCATCATAGAAAGAACAGGTTCATGCTCATCTTCGGCAAGGCTGTTGAAGTCGGTCCTTGCCTTCCCTAGGCGGGGAACCACCTCATCTACCATCGGAAAACTCTCGTCCTCCGCCAGGTCCACTCCCTCTTCGAGTGAGGCTATGTCATTTTCCGACATCGGAGCACCAACGACTCGATTAGAGTTAGAAGAAGCAGTATCCATCGCTTTGGGTGATTGTATAGGTTGGGATTGCAAAGAAAGGAGGGTAATAGCCACGAGGATGGTTGGTAGAAAAAGAAATACGAAGAACTGGGGAGAAGAAAGAACATTTTTACGATTTTCTTGTGAACGATTGGAGAACACTACATTCGAATGGGAAACTTTTCCCTATTTATAGAGATAAGAATATGCTGGTTTGAGAAACCAAGTGCCGCCTTTTTTCAAAAATAACGGAAGGCACGGGAAATGATGCAGCACATAGAGAACGTGCGCCATAATGATACCTGATGAATTTAATGTCATTTCGAATTGACACAGTGGTCTGATGAAGCACTCAAAACGTCACATCATCATCTCGCTAAGAGGTGCCCGCCCATCGCCCAAAATGCTCAGATTTCTCAAAAGTTTTCGAATTGACAAGGTCCGCCATCGAGCTCGCCCAAAGGCGACCCCAATAGGCGGAGGGACTAACTGTATGGGTCAAAATCTGACTACACGAGAATCGGCACAAAAAGGAATGGCGAGGAGTCGATTAAGCTGTGGTTGTATCCATAAGACACTACAACGACGAGCTTCTTGGCACGGCCGGGGTCGAACCATCAGAAAACCTGTACGGCGAAGCACGCGCCATGGCATTTATAGGGACCGGCCTAAAGTGCAGTTGACAGATTCGAGTGTCTCGGCTAAGGACCATTGGGTGAGTGAGAATACCTAGTATATATATACTTGGTAAGAAAACGATAGAAGGGGACTTCTTCTTCTCTCTCAAGAGAAAAGAAGGGAGAAACCAGTTCCATGAACAAGAGAAGGTTTAGAACTTCGCCGTTGATCTTTGTAATCACCATTATGGAATCAGTAAAGATACATTCCGTAGCCGTCAATGGTGCACCTTATTTTCTTCTTTATCTCACATTATGGAGTAATAGCATCGAGAGTGTAAGCTCATTATGTACATTTGATATCTCTTACAATATTAATAAGTTCATAAGCTTAATCATATCCTGTTTTTACCACTTAATATCCTCTGATCTAGAGTTAACTATCCTTGGCTAGGATTTACCCCCTACTATTCTCATTAATTTGTTTTAAGAAAAGGTTTAACACTTTTTTGATAAAACAAATATACGAACATAAAATGTATTATGACTAATTATATGTTATACGACCAGAGCTAAACGGAAATACCGAGCGCATGGTAAACACTGATTATCGTGTCACTTACTGGCCTCGTGATCTCTCATTTTGTGTACTAAAAATTCAAGTTTCATATTCGATTTTCATATTGGTTTTTAAGAAAACATCTCAATTTTACACTATAAATCATTAAACAACACACTCTTGATATTTTCAGTGATTAAAATAGAATTGACATTAGACTCCAGCCTGAGAATATCATGGAGTTGGAAAAGTTTGGTGTAGAGAGGGAGAAAAACAAAACGAAATCAAAATAAGATAGCTAACATGTCCAAAATATATTGTAATAAGCTTTTTCATATCTTGAGCAAGCATGCTTTCTACAGGATCAGCAGTGCACATTTTCACCTGAAGCTTCTTTTCTCTTTTCTGAGTTCATGCAAATTAAAAAAGTTCTACATATATTTCAAATATCCAATAAAACTATGTTAAACTAAAGTAAGCATATGAAGTTCGGAGAGCCAGCTTCAACAAGTCTTATCAGCTTCTCTACTTAAATTTCAGACTGCAGCATGTTCTTAACAAGATCACTTCCTCAAACTTTCCACAATGTAAGAAGCATACAGGTCCCTGTGATCACAGCCAGAAAGATAAAATATTTTAGTGAGTCTTTCTGGTAACACAAAGCATAAGCAATCCATAACATGAGAGAACTCAAAAGCACTGACATGGAATACTTGATGGCATCAACAGCTGCTTCAGCAGGAAGAAAGTCTTCCACTGCAACTGACTTGTTCTCATTCTTTTTATCTGTTGACAAAGAGTCAAGGATGTATAGAAAGAAACAGTAGAACCTAGCAAATGTTTGTCAACCTTAATGATATGCAGACATTGTAATACTCAAATACATTCTTGAGGTTTACAAAATGGACACCCATTAGGGAAGGCATATGAAGCCAGAAACTCCATCCATGTCCAGCAGCCTCAGAGACTACCACTATCAGGATGACTATGGAGAATTTCCTTCTTTGTTTAACTAATTAAACAACTAAATGTAATATCAGAGGATACAGTCTTCAAAAAAGCGCCGAATTTCAGCAAGACGATGAGGAGGAAGCTCCTTGATGTCTGAGTAGTGGCGAAACTCGGGATCATCAGCACATACTGCTATTATCTTGTCATCTTTTTCACCCTGTAACAGAGTTCATATCAATTAGTTATTACATATTTTAAACAACTAGCATTACATTACAGATGCCGTAATGCACTCACAAAAAAGGAAAAATAACTGTGGTGCCACTATGTCACATACCACAGTTATTTGGTATTAAAAATCTTAACTCCTGCTGTTCCTCTCGTAGTTTTCTATCAATTGTGCAGAAGAGAAGTTATCACCCTCATCAAAGTTGACAAAGGGAAAACTTATCAATGATGTTTACGGCTCAATTATTATTGAGCTCTCAACAACAGCTCGACTAACAGCATTCCTATCTTTCCGCTTCAATTTTATTTTAGTTCCAAGGAAATCAGAAAAACATATAATGTGGGCTCTCAAGGTTAAAAAGAGTTACACAATAAAACTTAAAGGAAACAAAGAAAAACACACTCCTACTAAAAACATTGAAAACAAATGCTTTTTTTTTCAGCATTTTTTACCATGTTCCCGCGTACACGTGGCAAAAAGTTTACATCTATTCAAAAATCTTACCTGATCAATCATAGGCATCAATCCAATTGCACGAGCACGAAGAAAGGTACTAGGTAGCACAGGTTCCTATCCAACATACAGTATGAATGTAAGAGTACCCAAGAGTAAGCTTAGACTGAGATAAGTAATGCAAGATTGGGCCTGTGCAAGATTGGGTGTGTTTACGTGCATGTATGTTGTAAAAGGAGGCAAACCTGCATCAGTACCAAGACATCCATCGGATCACTGTCTTCACAAAGGGTTCTTGGGATGAAACCATAGTTGTGTGGATAAACAACTGATGAGTACAGTATTCGGTCAACCTTTTGACAAGTTCAGCAATTCAGTCAAATGATTATCATCACAGTGAAAATTCTTAAATGAATAAATGCAAGTAAAAACCGACTAGATGGAACAAGTGTTCCTAGTTTCCATTGCAAAGTTCTAGAGAAATCCATACTGTGAACAACTTAGCAGCATAGTTTATGCAACTAGCATTAAGAGTAAGTTGATTTAACAAATCATACAAAAAGCAGATAAAATGGCCAAAAAAGATACCACACCCTTCGTTCCAAATATGAAATGAAGATTCAATTTAGAATGAAAATAGATGCTGTGTTTATTGAGTCCTAAAGATACAATTTTTGAAATACATTTCATCTGAGCAGGGAAACAAACTCATTGGTGAATAAAGTTTTAGTACAAGTATTATTATGTATTATACTCCATGACAATCAAACAATGATTACAGTTATTTCTGCAACACAAAGTCATTAATGGTGTCATACATGGATGTATATCTGATACTTGACCATTCTGCCAAATGAACCTGTAATAAGGGCAAAGCAAATTCTCCCGTAACAAAAAGAGGAAATAGGAAATGACCTAGAAATGATCTTAATACAAGTTTCACATCGTAAAGACATTTTTCTAGCCCATGGAAGGGGGAGTTATAAAAAGGAAAATAGAAATCGCCTTGAAATAGAGACAGATATTTTCCTGCCTGAAGAGAAATAAAGATCACGGGTCAAGATAGTACCTTTATAAGGCCACTTGCTTTGTCAAGCTCATACTTCACTTTGCTGCCTTTGGGTATTTCAACCACCTGCCCCATAAGTCTAAGCTTTCAGTTTGAATGAAACTCAACGCCATCTGTTTAGTACTTGGGAATATCCCGCAGACAGATAATAACAGCTACCAGGAAGATACAATACTGGCGTGCAAATATCATGTGAATTCTTTTCGTGTATGTGACAGTGCCAACCTTTGTTATATTTTTCCAGTTGAGAATGGCCGCTAATTCAAAGATAAATCAGTATGCAAATATCAAAACACTTTGCTACATTCAATAAATGTTAGCACTTAATCAAGGATCTTTTGGAAAGAATGAAAAGTCATATGCACTACATAAGCAAAACTAAACAAGTACAGCCAGTATAAGAAGATTCTGGTTGCTGGAGTAACTTAAGTACTTTATCAAGAATATTCAAAAAGAATTACTATAATCTGTCGTAAACACTTACACAGTTGAAGATTGCGGGTGCACCTGGCCCTGCATTTACAGAACATCAAGCATAAGTACAAAAAGACACCAAACCCCACACTGCGCAATGTATAACAAGGCCATGAAATAATATCCAGACATTGAAATTGATACACATGATATACTGATGCTGATTAAAAAGAAATACACATGAATAGCTTTCTACTTCTTTTCTTTTTCATTTTTCTTGTTATATGTAAGAAAAAACTAGCTATCCTTACCAATCTCTAAGTCATGCCATGGATGAGCAGCAACAGATCTATGTGACATAGAGGAGAGAATTCGTTCATTGAGTGCAACACGAGAGGCTCCTGAATATCTTCCAATCCCTTGTCCATTATTTTCAGCCATAGTAAGCTTAACAAGAGAAAAAGGAAAGACAACATTAAGCATATATATGGATTCGGTGAAATCTAATGTAAAAATGCAAAAACATAAAAAATAATGATCAAACAATCAGGACATAAATTTCCAGACCATGGTTACTAGCAATACCTTTCACATGAACAAATTAACTGCTTCACTAGCAGATAAGCATGTCTTTTTTCTCTGTCAGATTACCTTATGGTAACAACAAAATCACAACCCAAATCACAACCGACTTGAATTTATGGAATCAATCAGTAATGTAGTCAGTTTGCCACTTTTCTTGCATGTACAGGTATACACACCCACCCACCCACCCCCACCCC